>VDFB02028389.1:0-30758 GCA_007258455.2 Sequoia sempervirens
CTAATAAAGGAAAACTTCAATGTTATTCCCCAAAAAGCTTTAAATCTTGAGGCTATGGTGTGCACTCCCTATGATCTAATGATAGCCAAGGATTGGAATCTCAAAATGGATGTATCTAAGGCATCCAAGCTAGTTAAGAAAGATAGGGAGGGCATGTGTTGGACCTTTCCTCCAAATGGATGGACAAAAGCCAACTTCGATGGCGCTACAAAGGGAAATCCGGGGATGGCTGAAAGTGGAGGTGTGTTAAGGGACTCAAATGGTAAATTTTTGGTGGTTGTGGTCATTTCCCTTGGTTCTCAAACCAATCATGTGGCAGAGGCTATAGGAGATTTTCAAGTTTTGAATTTAGCACAAAATCTGAATATAAAATATGTATGGCTTCAAGGGGACTCCAAAAACATCATTAAATATATCCTAGGTAGGATCCCATCCTCCTGGTATATTAAGAATTGGATTGAAGATGCTAAAGCTATCTTAGATAAGTTTGAAAATTTTAAAATCTCCCATGTCTACAAGGAAGCTAACAACGTGGCAGATTACTTTGTGAATGAGGGGGTTAAGCGGGAGGTTTGAACGCGTGGAGAACTTTAGGGACTTGGGAGTTGAAGTTAGGAACTTATTAGATTATGATGTTATGCATGGAAAAGAAGAAAATATCTTTAATGATGATAGGGAAAAGGACTAAGTACATCAAAATCAAGAGATTTGATGGGGACGTGTCAAATAACTTAGCTGGTAAGAAAAAGTGGCATGCTTTGTGGGTTCATTAGAATGGTTGCATAAATTTGCAATAGGTTCTCGACACTAGTAGAGATTGCAGTGAGGTGCATGCGAGAATGGGGGTGACAAGAAAAGAGTCGAGCCAAATAGCTATGAAATGCACATGAGGAATGCTAAGGTCTGGAAATAGGTTGAGCGAGGAGGTTTGGTTCCATTCCTAGAAAAACTTCATGGGCCTAATCCTTAGGCCACTGACTACTTTGAGAAGAACTTGAATAATGGAGAAATTAACCTCTTTGGGAGAAAGGTGAAACTAGATGAGCAAATCATAGGAGAGGTGACTAGAATGTCTACTAAGGGCATGAAATTTTATCGTGACAAAAGGTTTTCAGAGGAGGCGGTAATCAATTTCCCAAAGAAAGAAAAGAAGAAACTGAACCTGGTCAAAGTTTCCAACAACTATTTCAAAATCAACTCCATCAAGGCGCTTTGGAGAAAGTTGCTTTGTGTTATTATGGAGTATATTACCTTGGATGGGAGATTCACTAGAGTTTATGGTCATCATTTTGCTCTCCTTAACCACTTCTGCCATAAGGTAGAAATTTATTTTCCTCATTACTTGTTTTGCTCGTTGAGTAATAGCCTTGAGGACCACAAGAAAAATCCCAAAAGATACCCTATTCTTCATCCTAGGCTTATTAGGTTGATCTATGAACATTTTCAAAGCCTACTAGCTTTATCCAGACCAGTTGCCTCCACAACATCTAAGGACTATGATACAAATAGTGGTGGCTCAGAGATTCATTCTAAGCCTAACCCGGAGGGAATTTTTGAAGCCCATCCATCTCCTATCCCTTTTGGCAAGAAGACCCAACTTTTTAAACACCAGCACATGAAAGTTAACCTTGAGAAATTTTACCCTGGCTGCCTAACCCCTTTAAAGAAACCCATTCTCAAGGGTTCCCTTGCCAAAAATTTGGTTTCCTACTCCGCAGACTCTTTGGAGGACAATTCTAAGAACCCTGAAGCTAGTAGAGATTTTGTTTCTACCCTTCCTGCCTCTATTAGAGATGTTGGAACTAGATTTCCCAGCTCCCCTAACCCGGGTGATTTCAACCTCATTTTAGATTGGGTTCAGTCTAGAGACATCCTTGCCTCTACTAGATGTGGCATTGGTGATATTTTCAGGGTTATGAAATAGGCCTATCAAGAAATCAATGATCTTAATATCTTTTTAGGGTTCTAAATAGCAGGTTGGAGGAACTTGAACTGAAGCTGTCAGCTCTGAACAATGAAGAAAGAAAATGGAAAAAGAACAATACTAGGATGAGAGATGATGACATTGAGGACAAGTATAAGACTCTGGAAGGTGAAAATTATTATAATAACAAACAATATGAAAATTGTTGTGGGACAAAACCATAGAATGGCAAGGCACAATGCCATTATCATTAATGCTATGTTTGAAAAGTTGGAAAAGTCGCAACAGGGCTCGCTGGTTGTTGACCTAGAAGAGGACAAGGATAAAGGCAAGAATGAGGACCAAGGAATATCAAAGAGGACCCATGCCAACCTTAAGAGGAAAGTGCCTCCTACTTCCCAGATGGTCCAGATCTTAAAGAGGGGGGTTCAGGAGATGAACAACATGGAAGCTAAGACAACGGAAATTTTAAAGTCCCAAGCTTAGTTGCTACTGGTGTTTTATCTAGTCTTTTTGGGGTCTTTTTTGTGGCCTTTGCTAGCCTTTTTCTGGTGGTTGTAGCTTTGTAATTTTAATGTCCTTTCTATAGCCTCTCTGTTTCTGGGTTCTTTGATGTTTTATCTCTTTTATTTGTAAACTTTGTGATTTTGGGTCCCTGTAAAACCTGTTTTTTCCTCTTTCAAAATATTATAAAGCTGTAGTGTGGGAAAAATTATCCACACTTAATTTGTGAATGATTAACATTAAAATGATAGACCTAATGTGGCCTTGATTTGGTGTTGTAATGTGTTTACACATTCACATCAAGTTTAAATACCTTTTAAGTAAATAAAACCTAATTTTTCCTTAATTTAGAGTTGTAAAGTGAATTTATTTACACCTCTACACTAAGTTTGGGCCCTCTTTTTGCATTATATGAATCCCCTAGGTGGGACCATACACAACCTTGGGCATATGAGTCCCCATTTGAGACATTTTAAGAATGTTTACTTTTTATTAAATTACTACACAAGACACTATTATATCCTTATGCAAGTTTCATTCACCCATCCATTTTTTCCATGTAGTTTCCTTCACATATTATTGAGTAGACAACTAGCCCAATCATTCTCATATCCCATGTCATTTCAAATGGCATTATTGAGACAAAACCAGCCCCATACGATTAGCAGGATCTGGCTCTTGGTGTGGTTTGCTTTTATTGTAATGACTAGAAAGGGCAGATAATCTAGGATTTCACTATAGCAATGTATGGAATGTTTCTCTGGTGTTTACTAGGTAGTTATATTTATTTTTCATTTGCACAAGAAACTTTCCGTTTGCTGCATCATAAATCAAACCATAGAAAACATATATACAAAAACTCAGGAGACAATAATGACCTGTTTCAATCTTTGACATTGTGTTTGCGGCTGATACATCCAAAGGAAGTGCACAATTTCCTGTGAAGATCATTACTGACATAAGGGAATCTAATATGTGGTGAGCTAACGACTTTCTTTACATACCTAATACTCGAGTAAGAGATAAGATAAGAATATGACATTTCTGTAAACATAGGCAACGCTTGCTCTCTGCAAAAGAGATGGTTGATTGTCATAAAAGTGAGAATACGGCATTTCAATCACTCATTTATAGTAGAGGAAACTTCCCAGACACTGACCAATTGATATGAAACCTCGGCAGACAGCGGATTTGATTGGGGAAGGTCGATTAAGTCGGTCGTATGTTGGTCAAAGTGAACACCCAGGAAATTGCTTCACACGAGTCTCATGTCGATCGTCTCGGTAATTCATTAAGTTTTGGAGTGAGAGAGTCGGAGTGGACTCTCTTCCTTTTGAACGGTGGTTGTTTTAGAGATATAAGAGAAGTAGTGGACGCCACGTGGATACTTTGAAAAGGCGCCCAGCATCTGTAAAGTGCACGAAGTGCAAATCCTATTGATGAGGTCACACTAGAAACAAAGCCATAAAATACGCTAAAACTTATAATAAGGCCACATTGTAAACAATGTTCCCGCAAACAAAAACACATTGACAGTCCATTCCTAAATTTTATAATGGCGACAGTCATAGTCATTAAAACAATGGTGACGATGATTTTATGCATGTTTCCAACCGATGCTTTAAGGTGTTTAACTCTTGGACTGGTTTGCTTTTATTGTAAGTTATCATGAGAACACACCGCTTTGAGAAAATTGTTCACAATTGCTGCCACTGTGGAAGGCCATTCTATCACTCATTTTCAGTTGAGGAAGACATCTTGATTGGCAAATGTCGTATTTTTACTTTTATGACAATCGGCCATCTTTTCTGCAGAGCATGTGTTGGCTATGTTTACGGAAACTCCACATTCTTATCTCGTCTTTTGTAGGAGTAGTTCGATATTGTTGGCTCAGCAACTCACCACATATTAGATTCCCTTATGTCAGTAGTGATCTTCGGGGTGAATTGTGAGTTCCCTTTGGATGTAGGGGAAAGGGTCCCATGGTGGTGCGGATTTTTATCGTGTAGGAGTTGAAAGTTTATGTCCCACTACTTGACAATCAGTGTATTAATGTTAGTGTTTGAAATAGTCTTTTTTTTCAAGCTTTATTTTCAATATGCAAACAAAAGTACATATCACACATCAATTATGGATCCAATCAATGTTGGAGTAAATACTTTCTATTTTTCCAAAGATAGGTGAATGTGAATAGATATTTATATATCAAAATATTAAACATCTTTTGCAAAAACATTGATAAGACATGCATATAACTAGTATACATTTCATCTACCATGGACATGACATTTGTTCAATTTGTAGATACATTTGACAAAATTAAAAACTAGCAATTGCACCTTCATGTGCAATGGGTACACCGAAGACATATTAGTTATTTTTATGTTGAATTTGTTTATTCTAACTTGGAAAAAGAAAATGAGATGTGTAAGCTACAAATCCTCTCTTTTAATTGGCAGAAAGGAAAGCAATTATGAAGTTCTCCAAAACCGAGAAAGCATTAAATATAAAGTAGTATTTACTTATTAATCTTCACACAAATTATTCTTGGGCTTTTCATTCTCAAGCTATGTCGGTGGTTCGGGTTTTCGTATCCTTGGTTCGAAATGAAATGTACAAAATTAAGTACAAAACTAAGAACACAGTGAATAATTCATAATTCAATGTTAATTGTCAATTTAGAAATGTTAAAGATACATAAAATTGGTTTATATGATTGTATCTACACATGAAATAAATACATATTTTTAATCATCATATTTCTCTTCATCAAGAGCATCAATCAAATGGTGATTTGTCAAAAACACAAGCAACACCAATGCCACTTGTATGGTATCCAAGTCTTGTGTAGCAAACAACCTTTAAGTTGACAATAAGGAAAGTTGTGTTAAATTTTTTTTGAAGGGTCCCTATTTTTTTGAAGAAAGTAAGGAAAAAAATTGAAGGAAAAAAGTTTAAAAGATTTATACAAAATTTTATACTAAAAAAGACATGGTTGGAAATGCCTTTCAAGTAGCCTTGCATTTGGTAATTTTTTATCAAGCATCAATGGAGATTTCTCCATAAACTTTCCCAATTCTGAATACACAAAAATTCAAGATCTCTTAAGCTAGCAACATTGACATTGTGTACATATGTTGTTTCATTAACTAGTAGAACTAAATATTAATTTTGTAAATTCCTTTAGTGGATGTGGTGTTTGTTTGCAGCTGAAAGTAGGCTGGCATAATTCCTATAGACAGATAATGTACTTGCATATAAATGGAAGAAATAAAGATGTTTAGCAATCACACCTTTGTGTTCTTTATAGATGTAATAAAAACCAACTACATATGAAGCCAACAAAGCCAAAAAAGTGCAATATCTGAGCAAGGTTTTGAATCATTAAAACTATGTTGTAAAAAGTCTACATATTAATGAATGTAGGAAGTGTAGTAAAAAGTGTGAACAAATATAAACAAAAAACAAAATATTTCTCAATGAGCACATAAAGATAAATTATTGGGAAGGCTATTAAGCATGATCTCACAAAAAATATGGTCATTATTATTGAAAAGGATGATTTGATCATAATAATGTTGAAACAAGAATTTTATGAAAAATAAATCTACTTTCAAAATCATGGGAATGCAAGGATGATAAATGGATGATGCTTCATGTACTAGAGGAACTCAATTGAGGTTAGTTGGGCATACATTCAAAAGAACTAAGTAGTTGTATTTAAAATTTTAAATATGTAGTAGAAGTCAAGAATGTGATTTTAAATAAATCTAAACTTGCAAATATTTGTGATATTTCTTTTTTATTAGTACATACTAAGTAGCAACAAAAAAAAACCAAGTGGTATCATGAACTCCCAACCATTGATGCTCATACTGCAAAATGCACATCAAGGTTTAAGAATATATCTTTTGCACCATTAGAAGAATTCTTGTATATCTTGTAAATAAATATTGCTGAAAATATTTATTTTACTAGATAGAAAGAGAATCAATTGCCACTACTAAATATAGAAAATTTCCTATTTAGACGACCAATATTTTATAGTACCAAATCTCTAAATTATTTACAAAATGAAAGTATGTTAGAAGTAGAACCATCTAGAACAGTTGGATTCATTTACTATCACATACATTTTATATCTTATATAACAAAATTGGCAGCTAACCATAACATAACATTGGATGCAACAAAAAGCTTGATAAAGGGCCACAAGTCTGAGAATGTATCTTTAGAGAGACCTATCCATGTTAATTGGAAAATCCCAAAGGTGACATAAAGAATTAGGCCAATTAAAGTTAGGTATGAAGAAGGTATAACATGTAACTTTAAAGCTTAGGTGAAGAGAGCACAATATATAGGTGGCAAAAGATTTGTAAAAAACTAAGGATTTCTCGTTGTGAACAAAATTAGTAAGGGAGAACTCCAATAGAAATAATAGCTTTAGTAAAAGATGCTAGAACTTTCTATTTTTTTTATATTCCAGCCAAATGTTCATGGAAGACCACTTGTATTTTGAATGAGCTGTGTGGACAAAGTAATATCTCAAGGATGAAATATGCATGTGTATATAAACTTCATCCATATTATAAAACACTTGGAAAAGAAAGCTGCAAGTTTGTAGCAAACCTTTTGTAGTAGGGACATGGCTGAAAGAGTCGATCTTTGATAGTTATGTAGCTTAGAAGGATGGACTACAAATAAAATGTGGAAAGTGAGGAATAGAATGGATACTTGTAATACAAACAATTATGTATGTATTTAGAATTCTAGTCATTAAAAGAGAAAGGCATACAAAATTATTGAACAAGCCTATACTTTTTTTTGGCTAAAAAGTATTTGAGCATTTCAAGTGACTAATGTCAATAGTGTTGATAGTCGAGCTTCCTCTTTAATCCTACGTCCAACATAAGGGCTTTGTTGCATGCATGTGTATCTTTTGAATGTGAATGTCGGTTGGATACGAAGGTTGCCAAGCTGAGTGACTCTTGAAATTATTGTGAATGTCAAGCCCTGTCGGTCAATGTTGTCGATGTCAATGGTGGCCATTTCTAGTGTAAGTCCCTACGATTTGTGGATGGTTAAGGCCCATCCCATTTTAAGTGGAATTTGGTGTTGACCACCATTACTCAATGGGGTAATAAGGACATCTTTGGGATTGTTTGGATCCCAAGTAGGGCCAATGTAATTTTTTAAACGAACAAAAAAAACAAGGGGAGTTAGGGTGGTTTCTTGCTCTCCTTATGTAATGGAGTGAATTTACAACCCTCAAAAAGTCACCATTTGAATCCCGTCACCTTAGAAAAATTAAATATGACAATGCATTTCCACTTCATCAACTCTCTTTCCACCCACTTGGCAATTTTTTGTAGTGTTGGTGGGGGACGTCTACACAGTGTGCTACCATCCTAATAGGATTCTTGCCTCTGGATTCTACAGAGGCGTTACACTTCTCCATTGGTGATGAAGAGTAATTCCCTTGCACCCTTGACTGACCTCGAGTAGCTCTTTTGGGCTGCTATTCACTTCAAAACAATTCATTCTTCATTCAATTGGGACTCTACACACTCTTCTTGATTTTCTACACTTTGCTTCCTACTACAAACTCTATTTTCTCCCAATTGTTGAAGATCTAAATTGTTACTCTATCGGATTTCACTCTCATTATTACGATAAGAATTGTGTCTTCAAGCTTGCAAACTCGCATCTCCCTTCACGTGCTCAAGGGAACCTTGCTTGGGAGGGATATCCATTCATTTTAGCATTGTTACTTGATTTGCATAGCATAGTGTTGTTTTCATTGCTTTCTTTATTGTATTTTCTATCTTATGGCTATCTTGGTTGTTTGTGGAGGTGGGAGCACTAAAACAAGGGTTTGACTACGGAAAGCCCTGAAATAGCCCCAATATTTTCCCTATTCTACTGTGTGAAGTTTTTTTTTCATGTGGAGCTTATGGGAGCCTAGACCATTCATAAGTTGTATTTCCATCACCTTTCACTCTTGTCAAATTCTAGTTAGGAATTTGAAGCATATCTCCTTTTATTCTGTTATTTTGTCATTTTGTAATTTCACAATTGCATTAAGTTGTATGTGTAATGCCCCTTAATTCTCACTTGGGATGTGTAGGTAGTCTAGCTAA
Source organism: Sequoia sempervirens (assembly GCA_007258455.2). NCBI lineage: Eukaryota > Viridiplantae > Streptophyta > Pinopsida > Cupressales > Cupressaceae > Sequoia > Sequoia sempervirens. The sequence goes on from VDFB02028389.1 coordinate 8,569, forward strand.
GGAATCTGAAGAGGAAGATGAAATATGAGCTTTTGATGGTACTTTTGTGGGTATGATGCACATTGTATTGTTATTATCATGATGGAGATTTATTGGGTAGTTAAGTGATGCAGTAGCATGTTGTGAGGATAGGTGGAAAGGTCAGCATCGTACCATTGAACGTATGGGGGCATATGAGAATGATATACGATTGCTAGAGTTCCTTTTCTAGTGCCTCAACTATTATGAATGTGTACTTTAATTTTATGTTTGAGTGAATAGGTACATGGCATCGACTCCACTTGGATTCATAGGTTTGAGTGTGTTAATTTCCTAACATAATAGTTGATTGGGAGATAGTAATAAGGTTTTCCTAGTCAAACCAAAACCCTAGTCATAGTGTGTTGCTAGTCTTTGTTTGATATGTTTTGTGGTCATGTTGTGCATGTTTTCTTTGATATTTATTTATCTTGCAAGGTTTGCTTTGTGGAAAATTGATGATTAAATGTCTTAAATGATTATTTATTTATTTTAGATTAATGTTGTTAAAAGCCTTTTATTTAATTTAATTAATTAAATTAAATTTATTTGGTAAAGTAATTTAATCCTTGTGATTAAATTTATTTTATTAAGTAAATAAATTAATTGACTAAATTTATTTATTAAGTGAATAGATTAATTGATTAAATTTATTTAGATATTAAAATGTGGTTTGAATTATTAAAATGCAAAAATGACTTGTAAATGCTTTAGAGGAAATATTTGTGTGTTGTTGAGAAAGATATTTTAATTTTGACAAGTGTTGAGAAAATTAATGAAGGGATTTTAGTGAGAATGTTTTCTCAGAGAGAATAATTTGGTATTAACTGGAAGAGGTAAGATATTACTTCACGGAAATGGAAAAAGGAATATTTTAGAAATTGTTTGTTGAAAATTAGAGGTTCTTAGGAAGATTTTGGGCTCTGTATTTTTGCATCTTTCTAGAAGTGGTGATTTTGGAAAAGGCTTTGAGAATTGAATTCTGAAGGTGAGGCTCTACTTCAAATTTCATTCCTTCAAGCTTCTAGAAAATAGGTTCTTTTATTGTTTTATTTATTTTTTTGATTTGGAAAGATTGTCTGTACAAAATCTATTCTGTAAAAGTTTTGCTTAATTTTTGTAAAAATTGAAAAATTATTTGTATAAGAGTAATTGTTAAATTTGTAGAAGCTTTAATTTTATTTTGTTAATTTGAAAGTATTTTTGGGAACTTGCTGTGTATTTTTAGAAGCTTCTATAGGAAAATTGTCGAAAAGCTTCTATAGAGAAATTGTGAAAACTTTAGATCCTCTGTAGGGAAATTGTGTTTAAACAATTGAAATTCCAGAGGGAATACATTGGAGGGTTTAGAAGATCTCTGTAGGGTTGAATTGAGATCCTCTACTAAATTTGTGAAAATTGAAATTCCTCTGTTAAAATTTTGTTGAAATTGGAAACCTCTGGTTAATTTGTAAATTTTTTCCTATAGAAAAAGTTTTGTGAATAACTTCCTATAGGAAAAATTGTAAAAAAAACAATAGAGAGAGAGAGAGTCACTAAATTAATAATAACTAAAAATTTATGAACTGAGTATGACTAATATTTTTATATGTTTTAAAAGACTTCATGGTGCACTTTTTGTAAAAATTTCAGAAAAACCTAGATCCGAAAACAAAAGTTATGAAAGTTGCAACAGACTGGTTTTATGTTTAGTATTCTTTGAAAATTGTAAATTAATATTTAAATATATATTTATTTAATATATATTTTTGAAATTATAATTTTTTTTAAATATTTAAATTATATATATATATATAATGTATTTTTATAATTAGATGCATGCAAATGTATTAAGTAGATTTTTTTAAAATAATATAAATTAAATGAGGAGATTGATTTTAATTAGTTGAATTTGATAAATTTATTTAAACAATAAGAAACAATTTTTATTTATTATTGGTAAATGATATTTTTTTTAATTAGATTAATTTAAGCAATGTGTTTCTATTTTCAAAATTGGATTTAGGAAATCCTAATGGTAGAATCATATCTTGCTTGAATTTACCTATTAAAATTGTGATCTCTTCTATTTGTTTTTTGGGGGAAATAAGATTGTTTTACTTGTAAGTCTTCCAAATGTTATTTTATGAGGAAGTTATTGTGAGTTGTAATTCAACCCTGATGTTTTCTTGGGTAGTGTACTTGATTGTTTAGTTAATCACCTGGTTACTACAAATAGGGATGCATTATCTCTTGTATCATAGTTGATTTATATTATCTATATTTGTGCACCGTGTATACCCTTGAGTATTGGTTTAGATCCTTATATTGTTGGTAGAAGAGTGGTTCTTAGATGGGGCTCCAACACACAAAGGTGTGTAAGGGTAACCCATAGCTAATTATGTGTGACACTCCTCCTATGACAACGGTTTAGATGTTCAATTGATGTACTTGATTCTTTTACTCTAAAAGCAATGCAATCTTTATGTTATGTGTTATATTTGTGTAGTCAAGTCTTGAGTTTTCCTATGACTAGAGGTTGTTAGTTTTTCTTGGGAACCTTTTTACTATCTCCTAGCATGGGGGGTGGGCCTTCGGGTACCACTTGGTTGGGTGGAACGTGCACCATAAACCGTTGGGTCCCCATTCCATGTTTGTAGTGGCAAGATCTTCTAAATTGGAGAGCTCGCATGTACCAGTTGATATATATCATCTCTTTTGTTCTTTGTATTAGTGAATATTTGTATATGTATTACTCATTTGTATTCAAGGAGGTTTTTTGTATCATGTAATTGTAACATTATTAATATGATCTTCCTTATGCTGGAAATTAGTTCTTGTAACTATTTTATAGAATGAATGCAAGCTATAAATGATTCTTAATGTACTTGTACTTTATAAGTTGAACTAAATACTTTAGATGTATGAAATTTAATTTCGTGAGTAATAATTATATGCTATGATTAATTTACTTTTGTATATGGGATTCAAATGTATTGCATTATCATGTACTTTAGAGAATGTATGTGTTAAATGTAGTTCACATTACATGTTATAATTACACTTAAAAAAAAAATTTGTTCCATTTTCGTTGTGTTTGCGTCATTCTTTAAGGTTACGTGGTAGGGCATTACACATGGTATCAGAGCCCAAGTTCGAACACTGGGTACTCTGGTTTCACATGAACACATTATGTTGTCCTTGTTGCTTGTACTCTTATGTGTGTATTCATTTCTTTATTTTCCTTGGCTATATTAAGTGGTTTATGTTTAGGAAAACTAGGTTTACCCTAGAAGTAGATAAGAAATTATCTTTTTCTCTTATACTATTCTTCTTGTTATAGATGACTAAATAGTTGTTAATTATGTTAGAAATGAATATGGAATGCTCTATCTTAAATATGTTAATGTGTATTTATGACATGGAGTAGTGTGGAGGTTTAACCACTCTCTTGAATAAAAGATAAATGTTTTCCTATTCTGAATAGTGAAATATAGATTTGTGTTGGGTGTATTGCAAAAAAAGCTAATGATGAGTTATGGATATATGTGATGATATGAATCACATGGATTATGGAAGTAAATGAACTTATGAAAATGTGTATGTAATTGTATTCCCCTTGTAAATGTGAGAAACTGGTGATTGTGCATTGGTTGAGTGTTGTGAATACCCTGTACTTGCTTTGTGGACCCATGGGATGGTGATACAATGTACCCATCCATTCGAAATATGTTGTATTTGGTGTGGGATTAACCATACCATTTTGTTTGTTTGTATGTTTGTTACCTGATTGAGGGCCAACCCACATGTGGTTGAAAATGTGCATATGTTGCATATGTTGCATACTCTTCTGCATTGCATATATATATATGCATATGTTGCATTGCAACATAGAGAGATCTTAGCTCAACTGATCTTGAGCAAACGTACCCACTACTTTCCCTTATGATGGATCAAGGTACTTGATCCATATGTGTTAGCTTAATCCCCACAGTTTTGAGTACTACAACATTGGTTTGTTAGTATATTCCTAGCCATCCATAGGCACGTTGAGATGGCATTGCCTGGCCACCTGTAGGGGCATTGATCTGATGTTAGTGAGTCAACCTCATCTGTATGAGAGGTGAAGCTCGAGTAGCCCCATATTGATATACTCATATATGCATTATATATACTATATCTACACATGTTCTGACATGATGCAATGGATAGATGCCACACCCCATTGATGTTCCGACACAATGTTGGTGATGATGTTGTGTGAGCTGCGCTCAAGGACATGATGCCACATGCATATACACGTGAAGGTGCACTATGATATTATGTTATGATAGCCTACTTGTGTGATGAGCATTATGGGGCCTCACACACTTGTAGAGGGATACCCATGGTTGCTTTGACAGTATTTAGGTCAGTTAGCATATGGGTATGTCCTAGCCATGTATACCTCTAGCTACGGTGAGTACCTGTGTGTGCCTTCTCCATGAGGTATCGCTATGCAAGGTGTGTTCTACGCATGCCTACTTCTGTAGAGCCACAAACAAATTTCCATGCGGCATACAACTAGTGCGTGCCTTTTTTAGCTAGTGTATGACCATGTCGCATGACGACGCGAGATAGGGTGTTACCAAGGAGTACACTTTGTGAAATGTTGATGGTGTGCTCAATCCACATCACATGTTGGCAACTATTATAGCTGGACGTTGTTCCCTCCTTCCTTGTTTGGTGGCTAGTATCTAGTCATGTAGTGTTGTACAGTGTAATTTTGAAGATTGTGTACTTTCTTTATGGTTATTGATGATTTTGTATTGATTGTGAAGGCTGACACTTTGTTTATATTTGATTGTGATGGTTTAGCCACACCTTGTGATCTTATTTTCTCATAGCCCTCGTAGTTACAGTTTATTTAGTGTTGACATTGCATGCATTTCTTGCCTTATTATTGCAATTGAATTTTTATTTGATATTTATTTATGACTTTGGTGGCTAAACTAGTTTATCCTTATTGTTTTTAATGTTGTCCATATGTTGTAATGTGATTCCTCTCCAAGAAAGTATGAGGTAGACTTGGTGAGTGTATACGAGGAAGCAGACACAAGGAATCTTGAGGATGGGCGTATGTGAGGCTATTACACAACTAGGACCCACTACCCACCTAGGTGTGATGATTATCTCTTGGAGGCTAACCACCTATACAACAAGAGATAGGTCATTGTGGTCTTGTTTGGATGGTCTCACCATGTGTGTGTGGCCTAACACCATCAAGCCACTATGTGTGAGGTATAGATTATGTGAGATGAATATTAGCTCTTGGCTCATGGATTATGTATCGTGGATTAGTATGTTGCTTTCCGGTGTCTAGATGGACCCATGTGTAGCCTTGTGATGTGATGTTTAGTGTTGTAAAATTAATAAAGTGGAATGTCTTGTTTTTCAATGATGGTTAATGGATAAAAATGTGTGTTTGTGCTTGTATTTATGTTATGTTTATGGAAATGTAGCATTCTATTGTATTGATTGCTTAACAGTGTATTAGAAGAGGAGTTTTAAGTGATGGGTAAAGAAAAAGAAATGGTAATGATTTGGAATTGAATACTTTTATATGTTTATGAAAACATGAGAGGGTGTGTATTTTTTAATATCAAGTAATCATATGATGTGTTTTCCTTGTATGAGATTTTGAAGATGTTTGTATTGGGAATGAAAAAAAAGAAAGAGTTAATTGGAGTATCTACTATATTTATTAGTGTTAAAATCAAGTATTTTACTGTAAGAAATGTATGGATATTCTAAATAAAGATGGTTAGAAAGATATTATTTTCAAATGTGTGGCTAGATAGTGATTTTAATTGTAATAATTCAGAAAGAGGAAGTACATTAATTATAGATTAGAGAAATTTTGGAGCTAATGTGTTTATGTTTCCATTTTGAGCCTTGTGACTTTGAGGAGTAAGTCAAGTTATAGGGGGGAGAATGTAGTGCCCCTTCATTCTCACTTGGGATGTGTAGGTAGTCTAGCCAAGGAATCTGAAAAGGAAGATGGAACAAGAGCTTCTGATGGTACTTTTGTGGGTATGATGCACATTGTTCTGTTATTATTATGATGCAAATTTATTTGGTAGTTAAATGATGCAGTAGCATGTTGTGAGGATAGGTGGAAAGGGCAGCTTCATAGAATTGAATGTATGGGGGAATACGAGAATGAGATATGATTGCTAGAGTTCCTTTCCTAGTGCCTCAACTATTATGAATGTGTACTCTAATTTGTATGTTTGAGTGAACAAGTACAGGACATCGGCTCCACCAGGATTCATAGATTTGAGTGTGTCCATTTCTCAATGGAATAGTTGATTGGGAGATAGTAACGAGGTTATCGTAGTCAAACCACAACCCTAGTCATAGTGTGTTGTTAGTCCTTGTTAGGTATGTTTTGTGGTCATGTTGTCTATGTTTGCTTTGATATTTATTTATCTTACAAGGTTTGCTTTGTGGAAAATTGTTGATTAAATGTTTTAAATGATTATTTATTTATTTTCGATTAATATTGTTAAAATATTTTTATTTAATTTAATTAATTAAATTAAATTTATTTAGTAAAGTAATTTAATCCTTGTGATTAAATTTATTTATTAAGTGGATAGATTAATTGATTAAATTTATTTAGAGATTAAATGTGATTTGAATTATTAAAATGCAAAAATGACTTGTAAGTTACGCTTTAGATGAAATATTTGTGTGTTGTTGAGAAAGATATTTTAATTTTGACAAGTGCTGAGAAAATTAATGAAGGGATTTTATTGAGAATGATTTCTTGGAGAGAATAATTTGGTATTAACTAGAAGAGGTAAGAGATTACTTCACAGAAATGGAAAAAAGAATATTTTAGAAATTGTTTGTTGAAAATTAGAGGTTCTCAGGAAGATTTTGGGATCTGTATTTTTGCATATTTCTAGAATTGATGATTTTGAAAAAGGATTTGGGAATTAAATTTTGAAGGCGAGGCTTTGCTTCAAATTTCATTTCTTCAAGCTTCTATAAAATAGGTTTTATTATTTTTTATTTTTTTATTTATTTTGTTGATTTGGAAAGATTGTCTATACAAAATCTATTTTGTAGAAGCTTTGCTTAATTTTTGTAAAAATTGAAAAATTGTCTGTACAAGAGGATTTGTTAAATTTGTACAAGCTTTAATTTTATTTTGTTAATTTGAAAGGTTGTTTGGGAAATTGTTGTGTATTTTTAGAAGCTTTTGTAGGAAAATTGTCGAAAAGTTTTTGTAGAGAAATTGTGAAAACTTTAGATCCTCTATAGGGAAATTGTGTTTAAAACAATTGAAATTCCAGAGGGAATACTTTAGAGGGTTTAGAAAATCTCTGTAAGGTTGAATTGAGATCTTTTTTTAAATTTGTGAAAATTGAAATTCCTCTATGAAAATTTTGTTGAAATTGGAAACCTCTGGTTAATTTGTAAATCTTTTCATGTAGAAAAAGTTTTGTGAATAACTTCCTGTAGAAAAAATTGTAAAAAATTAAAAAATAGTAGAAAGAGAGAGTCACTAAATTAATCATAACTAAACATTTACAAACTCGGTATGACTGATTTTTTTATATGTTTTAAAATACTTGGTGAAACACCTTTTGTAAAAATTTCAAAAAAACCCAGAACTGAAAATAAAAGTTATTAAAGTCGCAACAGACTGGTTTTATGTTTAGTATTATTTGAAAATTGTAAATTAATATTTAAATATATATTTTGGAAATTATAATTGGTTTTAAATATTTAAATAATATATATATTTAAAATGTATTTTTATAATTAGATTCATGCAAATGCATGAAGTAGATTTTTTTTTAAGTAATATAAATTAAATTAGGAGATTGATTTTATTTAGTTGAAATTGGAAAATTTATTTAAATAATAAGATGCAATTTTTTTTTATTATTGATAAATGATATTGTTTTAAATTAGATTAATTTAAGCAACATGTTTTTGTTTTCAAAATTGGATATAGAAAATCCTAATGGTAGATTTATATCTTGCTTGAATTTACCTATTAAAATTGTGATCTCTTCTATTTGTTTTTTGGGGAAAATTAGATTGTTGTACTTGTAAGTCTTCTAGATGTTATTTTATGAGGGAGTTATTGTGAGTTGTAATTCATCCCTTATGTTTTCTTGGGTAGTCCACTTGATTGTTCAATTAATCACTCGGTTACTACGAATGGGGATGTGTTTTCTAGATTGTATCATAGTTGATATCTATTATCGATATTTGTGCACCATGTATACCCTTGAGTATTGGTTTAGATCCTTATATTGTTGGTAAGAGAGTGGTTCTTAGTTGGGGGTCCAGTACACAGAGGTGCACCAGGGTAACCCATAGCTAATTATGTGTGACACTCCTATAACAATGGTTTAGATGTTTAATTGATGTACTTGATTCTTTTACTCTAGAAGCAATGCAATTTTTATGTTATGTGTTATACTTGTGTAGTCAAGTCTTGATTTTTCCTGTGACTAGAGGTTGTTAGTTTGTCTTGGGAGCTCTTTTACTATCTCCTAGCATAGGGGGTGGGCCTTCGTGTACCATTTGGTTGGGTGGAATGTGCACCATACACCGTTGGGTCCCCATTCCATGTTCGTAATAGCAAGATCTTCTAGATTGGAGAGCTTGCATGCACTAGTTGATATATATCATCTCTTTTGTTCTTTGTATAAGTGGATATTTGTATATGTATTACTCCTCATTTGTATTCAAGGAGCATTTTTATATCATGTAATGGTAACATTATTATTATGATCTTCCTCTTGTTGGAAATGAGTTCTTGTAACTATTTTATAGAATGAATGCAGTCTATAAATGATTCTTAATGCACTTGTACTTTATAAGTTGAATTGAATGCTTTAGATGTATGAAATTTAATTTCATGAGTAATACTTATATGCTATGATTAGTTTACTTTTTTATATGGGATTCAAATGTATTGTGTTGTCGTGTACTTTATAGAATGTATGCATTAAATGTAGTTCGCATTACATGTTATAATTAAACTAAAAAAATAAAAATTGTTACATTTTCGTTGTGTTTGCATCATTCTTTAAGGTTACGTGGTGGGGCATTACAATATTAGTTAAGTAGTTGGCTTATTTCCTAAGGTTTTAAATTGTATTTTATACTTTTTGTCCATACAGATTCCAGCGCACTAGTGAGATGCCAGTGTGGTATGTTGTCGTCCCTTTTTCATGCTTTTGTCCACTGGCAAAGAGCTATCTAAGATATGGTCTAAAATCTTGAAACCTGCTCTCTTAACCCCATGAAACTCTTAGGTTAGTAGAAAGATAGTAGTACTAAGAGTGCTCTTCTTTCTCTACCTTAAACACCTTGAAACTTGTCTTAAACAATCCTTAGTGTGTTGTAGATCAGGGTTTTTGACTGTTCTAGACCCACTTGTGACCCGAGATCCTAAGCGTTTGGTCCTGCTTTGCATTTTGGTGAATCTGACGTGAACCATTTTGGTTTCATTTGGTAGTGTTGAAAGAATCTTCCCTCGTGTTCTAGGAGTGTTGTGGGTGTGAGTTTTATAGGGAACCTAGCCTTGCAATCCAACCTACAACCCTTAGTGGCATAGTTGGATGGATTCCTAAGCATTACGGAATGAAACCTTAGGTGGGTAACCATCTAATTATGAAGCCCTTGGGGGATTTTACAAAAGTTCCATCTAGTGTACGTAAAGATGGCTTCCTTCCTACATCTACCCATACCATTTATGCATCTCGCGAGAAGATCTCCCACCATATCATTCACCTCACAATATTTTTTGATGAACGCTAACAGAGAGCCATCTCATTTTTACATTTCCACATGAATCAATAGGAATACTATAACTGGTGTTCTCATTGACCCTACATGTCAGGTGAATGTCATTATAGAGGAGATATTGTGGATTTTTTTTTGACTAATCTAGAAGCATTATACATACACACAATGGTATTTCTATCCTTCATATCATTTTTATTACCTTGTCGATCTTGGTTGGGCCCAAGACTATGAATGCACTCTTTGATATCTTCCTAGGGTCTGAATTGTCTAGATTGAAACTAGGAATTCCCTGGCTAGTTTCCATGAATGTAGTTCCCTCGATAATCCATAAGTGCCTAAATATTCTCCATGAGGGTTCTATGCATGTAATCCATAACACTAGTTACAAAATGACAATTTTGCATGGGGGCTACTCACCTAATCACTTTTGGCCTACCCCTGTTGGTCAGCTCTTTCCTAGGAAAAACCTATTGTATCAAACTTATGTGAAGTACAAGAGTGGGGGAATAACACCAAAGTTGAGGTACCCTCCTTCTCCCTATGCCATATCCCATAGATCTTGCATGATGGCATAGCATGAGGTTGCCCATGCCACTCGAAAGAGGGAAAAGGATAAGTCTACCTAGGGCCCCTCTTCTTCTTCCTTTGTTGGTCTACCTCTTGCCTTGCTATGGTGCCATCAACTTCTACACTTGTGTGTCTCTTAGGAATTCTGATGGTGTTCACTTGGTGGAAGCCCTAAGAGTTAGGTGAAATTGAACTTCTTGTCTTACCCATGGTGCCTTAGACCATTTTGTATGGTAAGGGGAAGGGCCCTTCTGGAGCATCTTTTGTGTCTTGGCCTCCATGGCCTCCTAATGTTCCTACCTCCAAGGTAGTGAATGGGAAGAGGCCCACCGCTGAGGCACTTGAGTCTTCTCCCCTATTGTTGTTTCATCATCTTCTCCATCTCTTCCTCCTCTTCTTTTCCAAGAGTCTCTCCCTCCACTAGAAATGGTTGTGACGGATACTCCAATGGTTAAACAAGAGTCTTCCATCCCTTCTCAGTCTGCAACCTCTAGCTCCCAAAGCCATAAAAATTGTCTTGCGTGTGAGTGCAAGTGTCAGAGGAAGGCTCTAACCACTGAGTAGACCACCTTACAAAAGAAGGAAGGGGAGCCAATATATTTTTCCTCGACATCTTCTATTGTGTTCTCCCCTTCTACTCCTTCTCCTTTAGTTCCCTCCACCTTAGTCTTGCTTCCATCTCCCCCTACTAGTGTGAACGATCCTCACCCAAAGAGGGTGTAGGTATTCATTCCTTCTTTGGTTGAGCCTCCCCTTTTGATGTCCCTTCTAGACATCCCACCCTTTTCCAAATCCGTGGACACGCTAAACACCTTGGTGGTGTTGTGATTTTATCCTCTTCCTTTTTTTCTCTCTACTTCATCTATGGGGATCTCACATCCATTGATGAAATGAAAGATGGAGGAAAACCATTCTTGTAATGGGGGTTGAAGGAAGGGTTCACAAGTTCTTTGGAGTGTGGTTCTACGTTGACCTGCACCATCCCAGTGATAGAGGTAGCCCCAACGTCCTTGAAGTTCATCACTGCTCCCAAATCTTTTGGTGATCCTAGGAGTGGATCTCAGATGCCTCCTCCATCACTTACTAAGTTGATGCATGACATTCTTGTAAAGTGTATGAACTCTATGGATGAGGTCCCGACTCTATTGATGATATTTGCAAGATTTCTAACATTCACCTCATACGAACTAAGTGGAGAAGAACTCGAGGGGCCTTCTTCCCTGGCTCATGTTGTAGGAGGGTTGGAGGGTACCCCATTGATATTTCACCCTTCCAGGCTCATCTTCCCTCCCCTTACAGTGATCTAGATTCTAGAATGATGACCTCTTAGTTTATGAGGACTAGGGGGAACCTCTTCTTTATCTATAGATTAGATTATGTGTGTGTATTATGTCCCTCCATGCTTTTTTTATATGTTCCTAGATGACTTTTTTCACTCTCGTAGGTGCTTGGATACAAGAGTGTTTTTTTGTCATAAAACTTCTATTTTTCACATCATTCTTCTCTTTGTTGTGCCTTTTTTTTGACAATTGGGGACAATGCAAAGTGTTGGGGGCATTTAGGCCTCCCTTCCAGGTTGACCCAATAATTTTTTATTTTCATTTTTCTTTCATGTGCCCTTCTTCGCATGATTTGATAAAGTAGGGGGTTGATGATAGTTCATTTATATATTATTACATTTATCTATCTATATTTATGAGCAGATCTAACACCAAAATATCATATCCCCCTATCACTTATTCGTTATCCCATTGTTTCTCCTTTATTTTTATCTTTCCCTCTTCTTTGATTGCTTTGTAATGTTTTGGTTCTCATGTGTTGTCCCTCACATGTATGACATTACCATAGTTAGATCTCATCATGCTTTGTAGGCCATAACATCACTTTCATTCTTCCTTTTCTCTCTTTAACATGTCACGTACCTTTGTGCTTAGCACACACCATCCTAAGGGGGGCTATTACACTTCTTTGATTTTCAAAAATTGTATTAAGTGGCTAATGAATCTTTTCTTGAAAATCCCTAGCTTTTTAAAAATATTTTTCAAAAATTTCATTTTACAACTTGGATTCCTAGACACATTTTTCATCTAAGATTCATGAGATAGAATCCGGACTTTCCCTTGTGAACAAACATTATTTATTTTGAGTTCCTTGATTAAGTGAAATTTCAAGAGGATTCCTCAATGCTAGAGTCGTTGGCAAAAAATATTGTCTTCTTTTCAAAATTTTATCACTTTCAAACTAAGTGTCCCTTGAGTGGACCCCCTCTCTTTTAAAGGGTTCCTGAGGGACCTCTTTGAAATATCTTTCTTCAATTGTTGACTATCTGCATGAGTTTCTTTTTATCTTCTTGCATGGCTTCTTTTTGCTGTCTAACATGTTTTGTCTATAGATTAACATGTTTCTTTGTAAGTGCACCTATGAAGTTATTTTTTAATCAAACTCTATGGAGCCTCTTACATCTAGCTTCCTTCAGGACCAAGCACCCGAGGGTGCCTCTTTTACAAGTCCAAGGACCTATGAAGCACTTACATCCTATGGGATCTCTTTGTTCAACTCTAGAAGTCTGTAAACCTACAGAGCCCTTTGTTCACCATTCATAGGATTGCAAATCTATGACACATTTTTTTCAACTATCCTTGGGTTTGAGGACCTATGGAGCCAACTTCTCTTCCTATGCTTTTTAATGGGTCAGACTATGGTCTACTTCCTCGACAATTAAGGTATACATTTCCAAACTCTTTCGATCTACTTTGCCTCACATATGGTAGCACATATACTCGCTAAAGTGGGGGAGAAATATCATGGAGTGAATTTTCACCCATCATGAATTCCTCGTTTTCATCCCCTAACCTTAGAAAAATTAAATCTGATAATGCATTTCCACTTCATCCACTCACTTTACACCCACTTGGTGGCTATTTGTAGTGTCAATGAGGATTTTTTTTATCAAGGATGCTATCGTAACATGCAAACATCTGTGTGGCATGTTGTCATCTTGATAGGATTATCACTTCTAGAATCTGTAGAGGCATTACACTTCTCCATTGGAAATGAAGAGTAATTCCCTTGCACCCTTTACTAACCTCAAACAACTCTTTTGGGCTGCTATTCACTTCAAAATAATTCATTCTTCATTCAATCAAGACTACACAGTCTTCTTGGTCTTCTACACTCTAATTGTTGCTACACACTCTATTTTCTCACCATTTTTGAATCTCTAAATCATTAGTACTCTATTGGATTTCACTTTCATTATTGCAATGATGATTGCATCTTCAATCTTGTGATCTTGCATCTCCCTTCACGTACTCGAGGGCACCTTGCTTGGGAGGTGATATCCATTCATTTTAGCATTGTTACTTAATTTACATAGCATAGTGTTGTTTCCATTGCTTGGCATTTCTTCCATTTCTTTTTTTATCATATTTTCTATCTTGTGGCTATCATGGCTATTTGTGGAGGTGGGAACACCAAAATAGGGGTTTGACTATAGCAAGCGCTGAAATAGCCTCAATATTTTCCTCATTTTGTTGTGTGTAGGTTTTGGATTCATGTGGAGCTTGTGGGAGATGGACCATTTGCAAGTTGTATTTCCATCACCTTTCACTCTTGTCAAATTCTAGTTAGTACTTTGAAGCATGTCTCTTATTATTCTATTATTTTGTCATTTTCTACTTTCACTATTACATTAAATTGTATTAGTTAAGTAGTTAGCTTGTTTCCTGAGGTTTTAAATTGTATTTCATACTTTTTTTCTGTACAAACACCAATGCACCAGTGAGATGCTCACACGACACATTGTCATCCCTATTCCTCACTTTTTTCCTCTAGCAAAGAGCTATATGAGATATTGTCTAAAATCTAAAAACCTGCTCTCTTAACCCTCTGAAACACTTCAATTAGTAGAAAAATAGTAATACTGAGAGTTATCTTCTTTCTCTACCTTAAATTCCTTGCAACTTTCCTTAAAAAATCCTTAGTGTGAGATAGATTAGGGTAGTTGATCATTCTAGACAATCTTGTGACCTGGGGTCCTAAGCGTTCGCCCCCCCTCCTATTTGCTTTGTAGTGGCTATGGCTGAAGGTTGCCCTAAAGACAACATGCACTTATCATGGAGTGAGACCTTTTCATTGGTTGTAAAAATATGTATGGAAAATAAGAAAGCAATTTGTTATGTAGATGTTAGTGACAATCTTGACCTTAACATTTGTAGTTTCCAATCTGCAATAGTAGGTTCAAGGGTTGGTGTAGAATCATGGGAGTCCAAACAAGGCCCTTAAGTGGCAATAAAATTCTGAAAAACAAAGTTAGGAAACTTGACATAAAATTTGAATAAGTTACTAACATAATTTGAAAAATATTTAAGAACAAAATTTGTAGCAAATTAAATGTAGTTTCTAAGGTGCTAGTCCTCTTTTAGAAAAAAGTAAATCTATTTGGTGAAAATTTAAAGTTTCAATGCAATAGTGATTTTTTGAAAAATGTCTCTCTATCTTTGAGAGTAGATCAACACTTTTCTCCAAATATCATTCAAGGAAACCCTAGAGATCTCAATCCAATGTAGAAAGGGGAAAGAGATCTTGCAATAGGGTGTCCTAGGGTGTAATTATGAACTAAAGAGGGGTTCACCACCAAGCTAGGGCTTCTAAATATGAATGAAATGCAAACCTAATTATGAAACTCAATGATATACAAGACTTGAATGAAACACCTAGAAATGCAACCAAATCAGAACATAAAGACAAGAGATCAGAGGTATGCACCTGGGAACCTGAAAGAGCTTGAATGAAGTCCTGAAATGCTAAAAACATTGAATTTAATGTTGAGTGAGAATCATACACTAGTCTGGGTGATTTAGTCCCATACTGGGTTTTCTATGCCAAAAGTGGAATTTGACAGTGCCTGATCTGAATCTCCTGCAACCCTAAAAATTGGTAGTATTGGGACTCATACACCCAAGGTGGTGTATTAGTCCTATTATTCTTTTTCAAAGGGTTATGACCTGGTTCTGCCCTCCAATCTCTACTCTTTTGGTCTACTTTGTTTTTGGATCTAAAACTATGATTTTAGACCTATAGAAGACCTTCTAGGATCTTGCAAGTGAGGACACAAATCAATCAACTTCCTTCAATCTTATAAAATAATCTTAAAATATCCTTCATGCTCCAAGACACCTAGATCTGCAATCACACATGTAAAGAGAAGAAAAACTTGTTGATTGTTAGTGAATAGGGGTTTTCCTAAGTCAAACCCCTTGTAGGTAATTAAACCAAATGATGAGATAATGAAATAAGGACATGAAACATGAAAAATGATACCTTGAGTGATGTTTTATAACATGAATTAACAATCTAACATGAAGTGGCCATGTAGAATGTAGATCTTGATCTTGAAAATAAGTGTAGAAAAATTCTTGATCTTGGATCTTCAATGCTACATCACAACACTATCTCAACAACATGCTTGATACCTTAAAAACTTGACATGATGATGGATCTTGAATTTTTGCAACAATTGATGAATAATTTTGCTTTCGAATGCCTTAGAAGTGATCTTGTAAACTCTCTTGATGTTCTTGTGAAGTCTTGTAATGCTTAACTCTTGAGTGCTTGACTTGATATCATGAAGACTTAATGAAATAATTATTTGAGACCTTTTTTTTGTAGGAAATGTGCCCAAGTTACCATTTATTAGTCCCCAGAGGCTGATATTCATAAAATTTAAACTTAAAACCTTGATTTCCTACTCAAAACCCTAAAAAGGGGCCAAATGGGACTCATACATCACCCCTGGCATATGAGTCCCACTTGGGTGGGACCCATACACCCAAGGTAGCGTATGGGTCCCACAAGACCTTTTTAGAGAGAGAAAGTGTCAAGGAGTTAAGAAATTAATTCTATTTTTTGATCTTGTTGGGATTTCAATTGAAATAAGCCTCAAGATGCATAATATAGGTCTTAGGGACCTATTAATGATGATATAGAGGTCATAAATGTGAGAGGGCCCAAAAGTTAATGTGAAAGTGTAAAAAAATATACATTACAACATCAAACTAAGCAAAAATTAGGTCTATTTAGCTTAAAAGGGCCCTAAATCCAATGTGAATATGTACAACACATTACAACACTAGATTAAGGTAGAATTAGGTCCAAGGGCCCTAAATTTAATGTGAAGGTGTAAATGAATACACTTTACAATATTAAATCAAGGAAAAGTTAGGTTTATTTAGCTTAAAAAGGGCCCAAGACCTAATGTGAATGTGTTAAACAAATTACAACACTAGATCAAGGAAAAGTTAAGTTAATTTTAACATTAATCATCCCAAAATTAAGTGTGAAAATGTGAACGATGATAGTTTTTGACACTACATTTAGATCCCACTTTAGTGAGAGAAGGAACTTTCTTCAAACTCACACTAAATTAGAAATTCAAGATGGGTCCAATTGTACCAATTCAGATGGTCTAGGATGAAAAAGATGAAGGGAGTGATCAAGGCCCCAAGATCCAAGATCCTACATCAAACCAACATAAGAACAAAAGGAAACTTGCAAGGTGTATGATATGCAACAAAACAAGATACACAAACAGTCAATGTATGAGACATAAATAAAGAAAAAAAAGAAAAATTAAAAATAGGTGGATCAAGCTTCAATCCCTTGTCCAACATGATGTGGATAAAATCTAAGCTATTTTTTGAAAGGTGCACACTCATTCTAAGGAAACGAAACATTAGGTTTTCCGCTGGGTGAGTATCCAAAAGGATGGCTTAGTGATAAATTCATTCCTCTATATCGACTTCTCACCATACAATGAGAAAGTCATGCCCACGTTTAGGCTTCTCATCATACGTTAACCATACAAAATCTATACCTCTTGATAACTTTGACAAGGCACCACAAAACAATGAACTTCAAGCTTTATGAGGCAAGCAAATCTTCATATGATTGAAACTCATGAACAAACAAGATGGCAACATAGGCAAGAAAAGAGTGTTATGCAAGGTGGCCATATAACATATATTGTAAATGCAAAATAGTGTAGGGTACATTCAAAGGGATTTTTCTTAGGTCATGTAGGATCTCCTCTTAGGGGACATCTTGCCTAATGTCTCCAAGAGAAGAAAAGTCAAATAAATAACACACTCTCAAAGGATATTAAGCCCAATGAAACCACCAAGAAGAAGATTCATTGCAAGAAAAAAGAAACATCGCACAGTGAAACATGAGTGTCAATGTATGACCCCACTTTAAGGCAGTTGTTAATGCCATTGTTGTGAGAAATTACCTTAAAGTAGAATAAATGAGAGCTTATTTGGGAAGACCTATGCCAAGTCATATGTTTCCAATAAGCTATGTAAGGAAAAGGGAAGGGGTTGCCCCCAAAATGTATAACTGAGTACACCACATGCAAGCCAACTTAAGGCATGCCATATACACCCAAAGCTTGCTCTTAAATATATACATGAAAGATGGTCAACTAGAAAAAAGAGATAACAAAAAGTGGCATATAAGGACAGGGCTACATAACCCCTTGCCCCCACTTAATGGAGGACAAGGATGAGCCGAACTGATTGATGAGAAACATGCAGAGTGAAAATTAGACTCAATTAGAGGAACTAGGTGCATCAACATAAGGAAGAGCACCAAACTCCTTAAGATGTTCAATTTTATTACTTAAATCCTTACATTCATTAGTAGAATGACCATGAACTCTATAATATGCACATAATGAACTCTTGTGGTAAAATTTCTCTCGTGTTCTTGTAGGGAGGGATATCAAATGATCTTGGAAGAGTCTCAACAAGATACTCTCTTGATAAAAAGTAGAATATGTTGTTTTTATTTTGTGGCAAAGATATATCTTGCTTCGTATTAGGTGTCATACTTACACAAGACTCTTTAGATTGTGATATTTTGTACTCTCCTTTACAATATGGTGTAAAAACTATTAAATTCAAATCATTAGTGTTTTTTGTGATGAAATTGACATTAAGCAAAGATTTATTTAATTCTTTCATTTTTTTCAAAGGATAAAAAACAAGACCACTAGTATCTATGAGTTCAGGATGCACTAATTAATGTTAAAGTTGGCTTAGAAGAATCTTTTGTAAGAGTGTTGATATTAAGCAAACACTTATTTGTTTCTTTCTAGGGAAAATAACCAAGACCATTAGTCTTTTCTTGCATGTGAGGCTCTATAGGGTTGTAGATACCTTTTTCTCTAGCACCACATCCTTTTTGACTATATCCAGGTTGTTTCATAAACTCATAAACTCTTCCATAAAGCTTTTTAATTTCTTTTGGATTTGGTGGTTCATAGTCAAGTTCATCAAAGTTTTTTGTGTAATTTGTTTCATTTTGTAAAGTGATTGAGGTGGATGATTTTGAAGGGTCTTCCAAATTTTGTGTTGACATTACCACTTTTTCTTTTCCCTTTTTAGAGTCTTTTTTTATGATCTTGTATTCTCCCATGAATTTTGGTTCAAAATCTACGGAACCCCAATCATCTTCTAATAGATTCGTGATTTCCTCAATATGTTTTTCTTTGTCTTTCTGTTGCATAGGTTCTACTTGTGTAGTTGGTGTTAATGTTTTCAAAGGATTTTCCTTTCCTTTCTCAATGTTCAAACAACTATTTGGGTCAGGGTCAACTTTGAGTGTGTACACTTTGTTTTTGTAGACATACTTCATTACATGATGAAGAGTAGAAGGCACCCCATTCATTGCATGAATCCATGGTATGCCTAAAAGGATATTATATGAAATATCATTAGGCATAACATGGATCAGTGTTTCTAATGTGGACTTTCCAACTGTAATAGGAAAAGTCATCACACCAAGCGGTTGTTTTCCAACATTGTCAAATCCCTTAATATATAAAGAGTCAAGTTGAATTTTTTATTTATCCACACCAAGCTTATCCAAAAGGGATACACAACACATATTAAGGGAAGAGCCATTGTCGATGAGGGTTCTTATTATTCCCAACCTATTATGAATAGCTATTATCACAAGAGGGTCATTTTTTTTGCACTTCCAAAGGAGGAAGCTCACTTTTGGTGTAAATAAATTCCAACATTCATTCCTTGAATGAGGGCTTTAATGTCATTCGGTTGTGCACTAGAGGGGATAGGAACTTATTGTAAAGCACTTTGAATCATGTTACATGGTAATGAGGGGAGGCTTGAATAAGGTCACATAATGATATCTTAACATGATTGTTCTTAAGTTGTTCAAAAAGATCATACTCCTTTTCACTTTGTGAAAGAAAATGAGGACCTGGTAAGATAGGATTAGGCAATGGGAGGGATTTTGAAGGTGTTTATCTTGGTTGTGGATTCTAGTGTTATATGTACATGAGAAATGGAATTATGATTCAATTCCTATGAAACATTATTATTAGGTGGGTAAAGGATAAGTTTGGTTTTTTTTTAACTTTGAGGGTTGTGTGAAGGTGGGTAAAGAATTACAGAGTTCAAAGGATGTCCCACAGTGTATGTAGGAAGTCCATTAATCAAGGAGGACCTAATAGACACTTGCGCATTCATAACCTTAATGGTCTTGGTTTGATGTATTTCTAATAAAGGGCAGTCTAGTGTCATCTCTTCACCATCGTCTAAGGAAGTTGAAATATTATCATTTTCTTTTAGGGTAAGTGCATGGATCTGTGACACAATTTTTGTGCCAAATTGCAAAAAAACATGTAACAAGCCATATTGCACTCACCAAATTTGGAGAGCACCAAATTTGGCACTATCCAAATGGCTTTACCATTTGGAAAGCACCAAATGGATTGAATTTTGTAGTGAATGTTTATGAACTCTTTCTTCTTCTCTTTCTCTGCCAAGGAAACTATATACATGTGAAATAAAAATTGAAGTATAAGTTATATTTCATGTATATAGTTTCAGGATGTTTGAGAGTGGTTTTGGATCTCTAGGAGTTATAATGTAAATTTTAGTTTTTGGAAGATCTTAAAAATTTCAGATTTAGTCAAATTTCAGTAATCAACATGTCAAATTTCAGTAATCAGGAGGTCAAATTTTAGTAGTTAGCAAGTTGTATAATCTTTCTCTCTCACTCTCTCCTCTCTACTCTCTATCTCTCCACTCCATCTCTCTCTTCCTTCCTCCATCTCTCCCCTCACTCTCTCACACACACCATTCTATCTGGATATGTGCAAGATCATCATGGAAAAAAAGGCCCTTAAGTGGCAAAAAATTTAGAAAAATTAGAGTTAGGCAACTTGACGTAAAAATATGAATAGGTTATCTATATTATTTCAAAAATATGTAAGAATAGAATCTATATAAAATTGAATGTATTTTTTAAACTACTAGGTTTGTTTAAAAATAATAATTATTTGGTGAAAATTTGAAATTTCAATGCAGTACTGCTTAAATTTTAGGGAAAAAATAAGAAGTAGGTATCTTTCTTACCACCCTAACCATAATAAAATGATAATAATTTTTTATAAGATTTTATATGTAAGTAGAAGACTCATGTCATGATGTGATGTATATATTTTTGTAATTTTTTTCCAAGTAAATAATTAATTATGATTTTTTTATTTCAACTTTTACAAAATATAAAATATCATATGTCTGACCAACTTAACTAGGACAAAAATTCATGAAATTCAAATTTTAATTTTTTAATCCTATAGTATGCGAAGCATATAATGTTATGCATATTTTGGATTCAAAAAATCTGATACCATTTGAAAGCTATAGATGTTTTTCAATTAGCCTATCAATTAGGACTTTAGTTGTAATTCAAATAGAAAATGAATAATAATTACTTATTAAATTCAAAGTAAAGTATAATTTATATTGATGGAAAGCTAAGAATCTCCTTTAAAAACCATTTTCATTTCATCAATTTTGGGTAAAAAAATTGTCAACACATACCCATCATATTGCCACTTTTGTGCCCATCATGATTCTGCACATACCCATCTCCTCCCTACATTTGCCTCCCTCCCTCCCCTCTCTACTTCTCTCTATATATTCTATCTCTCTACATATTCTTCCCTCTCTACTTATCTTTGGGTATGTGCAGGATCATCATGGAAAAAATAGAACCTTAAGTGGCGAAAAATTCAAAAAAATCAAAGTTAGGTAACTTGATGTAAAAAATTGAATAAGTTATCTATATTATTTCAAAAATATGTAAGAATAGAAAATGTAGAAAATTGAATGTAGTTTGTAAAATACTAGGTTTATTTTTAAAAAGAAAAATTTATTTGGTGAAAATTCGAAATTTCAATGTAGTAGTACTTAAATTTCAGAGAAAAAATAAGAAGTAGGTGTCTGTCTGACCACCCTATCCACAATAAAATGATAATATTTTTTTATAATATTTTAGATATAATTAGAGGAATCATGCCCAGATGTGATGCATATTTTTTTATAATTTTTTTCCAAGTAAATAATTAATTATGACTTTTTATTACAACTTTGGAAAAAAATATAAAAATTGTGAGCAACCAACACCTTAACTTGGTCAAAACTATGCTTTTATTTTTTAATCCTATAGTATGTGAAGTATAGAATGTGACACATGTTTTGGATTCAAAAAATATGATACCATTTGAAAGCTATAGATGTTTTTCAATCAGCTTATCAATCAGGACTTTAGTTGTAATTCAAATAGAAAATGAATAATAATTATTTATTAAATTAAAAGTAATAGATAATTTATATTGGTTCAAAGCTGAGAATCTCCTTTAAAAACCCTTTTTGTTACATCAATTTTGGGTAAAACAAAGTCATCAGCCACATACCCTACACATACCCATCATA
>VDFB02028390.1:0-21593 GCA_007258455.2 Sequoia sempervirens
ATAATAACTACAACATTTGTCTTCACACCTTATGCTGAGAACAAGGTCTTCCCTCTATTACATCCTTCTCTTCGGTTACAAGGGCTCTTCTAACCACTAGGGCTTCTCCCCCTTCAGCATCATCTGAATGCTCAGACTGCGCCTCCTCATCTGCATGTGCAACCCTTCCACGACCTTCTGGCCTTCTGTCCGTCCTTCCTTGGTGTTGTGGACATTCATAGGCCCGATGCCCTTCTTCACCACAATGGAAACAAGTTCCTCTAAAACCACCTCTTCCGGGTCCTGGCCCAGATCTTCCTCGTCCTCTACCCCTTTGATCACCACTGTTTTGATCACGAGGGCGGTAGAAGTTATCCTTCCTCTGACCTCGACTGGTACCCACATCTTCATTTTTCCTTTCATTCTCGTTTCGGCTCCCAAAAGATCTTCCACTACCCCTTCCGCTTTGACCTCCGCGGCCTTTTTGCTTGTTGTCAAATCTTTTGTTGAGCTTCTCCTCAACTTTCAGAGAAAACTGGTATGCATCCTCAATGGTAGTCATTCTGACCAGGCTTAGCTCCTCTTGAATGCTCGGTCGTAACCCATTAAGATAACGGGCTACCTTCTCCTTGTTGGCTTCTGCATGGCCCGTTCTGATGATAATCTTGTGAAAATCTTCTGTGTATTCTTTCACAGATCTGCTTCCTTGCTTCAACCCTTGCAATTTCTTCAGCAAATCTAATTCATAGTCTACTGGTATGAACTGCTTCTTCAGTTTCTCCACCATGCGATCCCAACTGCTGATCTTTCCTTTTCCTCTTCGATTTCTCTCCAACTGGACCTCTTTCCACCATATATTGGCATGGCCCTTCAACTTTATCTTTGCAAGCTTAACCCGATCTGGGTTCTCTACTTCTTTCGAAATATTCTTCTAGCTCATTGATCCAATCCCGATCCAACTCTCGAGTTGAACCGGGAATAGTAGGGACTTCAATTCTGGGTCTTTTTTCGATCTTTGAAATGGCCCTTATCAACCGCATCTGATCTTGATCGATCAATTCTTCTTCCTCTTCTACATCTGAATCTTCCACCTTGTCTTCATCCTCGCTTTCTCCTCTCCTTCCCGGTTTTAACCCTCTTCTCATCTATTCTTGCAACGCATCAATTTGTCTCTGGAGGGCTCTGAAACCCTCGGCTGCCAATGGATCTCTTCCATCAACATTTCTACCACCTCGGCCACCTCTGGCACCACCACGCCTACCAGGCATCACTCTTGGAGGCATCTTGAAGATCTTGAACCCACAACCACGGTCCTGGTGCAAACTGCCTCGCGATCGTGATCACGTTCACACACTCAAGAAAACCCGCTCTGATACCACCTGACGAGGGAGCAAACCCGAGACACAGAAATACTCTCACAAAACAAAGAATAATATTTTATTCATAAATATTAAACTTCTTACATGCAGAGGATCTCAAATCCCCAAGCTCTGTATTACATGCAAATTACCAACTTACAGAAAATTACCCAGATCCCCTTTCACAGCATGCGAACTTCTTTTCCCAAAAAGTTACCCAAAAATCAGAAACAAGCCCCTAAATAGACCCATTTCGGTTTGGAACCAAAAACAACCTTCGAGATAAGATTTTTGACGGTTTGGCGCCAAAATTACAATTTGAAATTCAAGTTTAAATTCACAATTGAAAATTAGCATATTTCTAAAATATGCACCAACTTCTGGCAGCTATAACTTTTAATCCGACCGTCGGATCTTCAATGATAATACCTTTTCGGAAAGCTCTCGAAAAGACGATTTTCTGCAAAGTAGGCCTTTGGCAAACTACTTTGGCGTTTCCGCAAATTTTCAGGCCCATCCGGGATCGTTTGGTGCCTCAAACTGAGCTCGGAAGGTTTTTCAGGGTAAAAAGCAGAAACTGGAACTTGAATAACTTTCAAGTCGTGAATGATCTTGACCTGATTCTTTCACCAGACTGTGTATTTTTCCATCCTGAACCTTCCCATAAATTTCTGTCTTCCCATGACTTCAAATGCAAACCTGCTAAAAATAGCAGTTGAGCAGAAAAAGCAGAAAAACTGTTCTGAAAGTTGGAAACTCTTATTTGACGAAAAGGGTATCCAGAAATACAAAACATCTACAAAAAGAAAACAACAGGAACAAAAATGGAAATCATCTTTTGGGTGAAGCAATAGTTGGAACTGTTGAAACTAAAGTAAAACAACATAAACACTACAATGAACCACATAGAAAAAGGAATTAAAAGATTAAAATAAAATTTTATCATTGAAATAAAAGGAGTTTAATTAATGGTGTTGATAGACAACTACAATCTAAAAGACATGAAGTTAAAAAAATAAACACAACAATGGAATGTGTGATTTTCAAGAGATTCATATTGTTTTGTAAAATTCCACGTTGCAAAATTGTACATGTTAAGAAGCAAGCAACCCATCGTGAGACAAATCTTTACATTCAAACAAGGAGATTCAAATAACTGAAAAGCCACATTGTGTTTTCCAAATTACAATTATTTTGTGCACTTTTTTTTCAATCATGCAAAATTTAAACACAACAATGGAAAGTGTGATTTTCAAGACACTCATATTGTTTTGTAAAATTCCATGTTAAAAAACTGCACTTGTTAAGAAGCAAGCAACCCATTGTGAGACAACCCTTTGCATTTAAACAAGGAGATTCAAATAATTGAAAACCCACATTGTGTTTTCCAAATTACAATTACTTTGTGCACATTTTTTTTCAATCATGTGAAATTTAAACATAACAATGGAAGGTGTTATTTTCAAGACCTTCATACTATTTTCTAAAATTCCATGTTGCAAAACCGTATGTATTAAGAAGCAAGAAGCCCACTATGAGACAACCCCTTACATTTAAACAAGGAGATTCAAATAACTGAAAACCCACATTGTGTTTTCCAAATTACAATTATTTTGCACACTTTTTTTCAATCGTACAAAATTTAAACCCAACAATGGAAGGTGTGATTTTCAAGACATTGATACTATTTTGTAAAATTCCATGTTGCAAAACCGTATGTGTTAAGAAGCAAGCAACCCACTATGAGACAACCCCTTACATTTAAACAAGGAGATTCAAATAACTGAAAACCCACAATGTTTTCCAAATTACAATTATTTTGTGCACTTTTTATTTTTAATCATGCGAAATTTAAACACAACAATGGAAGGTATGATTTTCAAGGCATTCATATTGTTTTGTAAAATTCCATGTTGCAAAACTATATGTGTTAAGAAGAAAGCAACCTACTGTGAGACAACCCCTTACATTTAAAAAAGGAGACTCAAATAACTGAAAACCCACATTGTGTTTTTCAAAATACAATTATTTAGTGCACTTTTTTTTTCAATCATGCAAAATTTAAACACAACAATGGAAGGTGTGATTTTCAAGACATTCATACTATTTTTTACAACTCCATGTTGCAAAACACTAGGTGTTAAGAAGCAAGCAACCCACTGTGAGACAACCCTTCGCATTTAAACAAGGAGATTCAAATAACTGAAAACCCACATTGTGTTTTCCAAAATACAATCATTTTGTGCACTTTTTTTTTAAATCATGTGAAATTTAAGCACAACAATGGAAGGTGTTATTTTCAATACATTCATACTATTTTTAACATTCCATGTTCCAAAACTATACGTGTTAAGAAGCAAGCAATCCACTATGAGACAACTCCTTACATTTAAACAAGGAGATTCAAATAACTGAAAACCCACATTGTGTTTTCCAAATTACAAATATTTTGTGCACTTTTTTTTTCAATCATGCAAAATTTAAATACAACAATGGAAGGTGTGATTTTTAAGACATTCATACTATTTTGCAAAATTCCATGTTGCAAAACCCTACATGTTAAGAAGCAAGCAACCCACTGTGAGACAACCCTTTACATTTAAACAAGGAGATTCAAATAACTAAAAAACCCACATTGTGTTTATGAAATTATAATTATTTTGTGCACTTTTTTTCAGTCACATGAAATTTAAATATAATTTTTACTCAAATTAAAAGTCCTTATAAATTTTGAAGGGGCCTTTCAATACATTCACACTGTCTAAATTACAAAAGCTTTTCAAGACATTCATTATGTTTTGTAAAAATTCATGTTGGAAAACCCTAGGTGTTAAGAAACAAGCAACCCATATAGTGTTTCAAAACCCTCTACAACCTAGTTGGTTAGCACCCCTCACCTCGATTTGGTTAGTTTTCTCCTCCAACTCTTCCACATGCACTCCAAACTTTAGCTTTCAACGTGCAGACTGAAAACACACCTTGATTTGGTCAGTTTTCTCCTCCAACTCATCAACATGCACTCCAACCTTTAGCTTTCAATGTGTAGACTAGAAATGCAAAGTATTTTCACCCTTCTTTCTCCAAACCAAAAATGCACACATCAATCTTCCTCTAATTCTTGTGCCAAGAAAAAGCTCTGAAAATAACTTCTTTCAAAAGAAACAAGACCTAGTTTTTTCAGCCGGTAGGAGGCAGGAAAACCGACCTGATGGCATCTTTAAATCCTACCTACTATTTCCCTGATGTTTGGTCCCATTTTCCAATTTCGTCACTTTTATCCCTTGTCTAGCAGGGCTCGCACTACGTTGTCTCATAATGTTATGTATGCTTCATTGTATGTTGTTATGTATGTTTTATGCATTTTTCTATGTACATAGGTGCATTTTGTCTACACTTTAGCCACATCCATAGTTCTATGTTGTTTCTTTGTCCATCATTATTAAGTTTATTATTGTCATACAAATCCTCTCTTATGTAACATTGAATTGTTCTTTGCTTTTTCTTTTTCAAGCATTTCCTTTTCTTTAAAAACCATGTGGATTTATGATTTTTGTTAATATATGGTCTCAAAAAAATTTCTTATACTCTTCCATGACAAAGATACTCATCTTGGATGCATGAGTCTTATGAAATATTGGATTTACGTAAGTCCATAGAGGAAAGTATTAATAACAACTACCATGCCATTTTCTCTTTTAGATACTTCTCAAATATTTTGAGCAACTAATGTAACAACAAAATGAAAAACCCTAACTTATGGGTGAGGTATATAAACCAAGATAAATTAGTGTTGAAACCTATTTATAAATGGTGGTAGTGTTGTGTACCCACCATAGGATAGACTTGGTAGAGTTAGGACTATGTAAATATATTAACATTATTGAAAAGAAATTACATTGATTAAACCAAGTTTAAACTCAATCCCAAGTTTGACTTCAACAATACTCTTTCTTGTGTTCTTTTGGCATCAAATAGTAATATTTCATTGTGGAATTATTATGTGAATACTCTGAGGATTCCTTTGAATTTGGCAATATTATATTGGAAATACAAATCTTGTTCTATTTAATAATATAAGCCCAACTTTGGATAAAAGGGGAGTAAAAACTATGGTTATTTTGTTGTTGATAGTGACTTGTTTAGAAATAATAGAACAGTCTCATTTAGGAGTAGAATGGGATAAAAAAAAATTCTCGATTATTTGACTAAAAAATGAGTAATCCTTTTTTTTACCAATTTATTCTTATATGTCTCATCTATGTTTTATTAAAATAGAGAAATGAAGTGTGTGTGTACAAGTGCAATTACTCATGATTAATTATTTAATTTTTATGATAACAATAGAGTGCAAGCATAGACACATATACACATGCATACATGCATATGTGTGTGTGAATGTGAATGTTATAAATATGCAACAAAATTGAAAGGGATAAAACTAAATTGAAATTCATTAGTATAAATCATCTTGTTGAATCAAAGAGATTTTTTCCTTAATATGAAATGGTATTGTCACATTCTTTATTTGGATTATGAAATGAAATTTAAATTATTGATAACCAATTTGGAAAAGAGATGTGTGAACATATGACAAACATATTCATTAATGATACATATTTATTTATTATAGAAATATTTGGCCAAAGTAATGCAAAATCATTGTTTGTATTGTTGGTTCATTGTGTCTAAAGCTACAAATTGGTTGGATATATCATATGTAGCTAAAAGGTAAATAATTTTATATGATATATTGTTTGTATTAGCACACAACACTAGTTCTCAAATGACATGATGGTGTAGGATTTTTCGTAGATCTTTTTTTGTGAGGGGTAGGGACTCTTCTATATGAAAGGTGTGTGGGGGATCTTCATTCTTTGGTTGGAGGAAAATCACTCAGATGATGTTCTCCCTCTTACAATCGAGATGTTGAAGACTTGGTTTATCATACTCAATACTATTCATATCATTTGACATTGTATAAATATTTATACATTGTAATTCACATCTATACTATGACGTTGATTTTATTATTTTATTGTAACTATGTTTTGAAAAGTTGTAATTCTTGAAATGTTTATTATGGAAATTTTTATTGAAACTAAAAAATGATTTCTTATGTATCTTCTATTCATAATATTATAAAAGTTCTTCAATGAAAGTATCTTATGAAGAAATATGGGTTACTGATTAAAGAAATTTATTTAATCTTCTACACTCTTGTAGTTTAAATAACAAATTGTACATTTTATGTAAACATTTTTTTTATGGTATTTTTAATTTAATAGACCAATTAGGTTCATTACATATCATCTACCTTCTAGGAGTCTAAATCCTTAACAAAAACCACTTGTTTCCCTTCTTATGACTTTCTGAGGATTCACCCCTAGTAAGGTACACATGTATTTTGTTAATGTTGTTACATGAGAGCTTACTTATTTAATTATAATTATTTTTAAAAAAAAATAGTTTAAAGGTAGTGTAATGTCCTAATATTTAACCAAGACATTAATAGAAAAAATATTAGACAATTTATTTGTGCGTTTTATACGTGTGACATTTACATGTTGCACGAAACACTAAAATGCACACAAGGTGTTTTGAAAAGCCCAATGATAGACAAAGCAACCATCATCAATACATAAAACATGGTGGAATAAGTGGAACTCTGCACAAAGTCTGGGACAAGTCACCATAATGACCATATGAGAGGGTGGAGATTTATCCATAATGAAGATCAAACACTAGTCCTTTATCTCAATATCTTGTAAACACAAGTAGGATGAGTGTGACACCCACTTCAACCACAATCTAAGAGAACCAAAAAATAAATTGAAACACAAAAAAATACTTACAAAAGAGGAAGGTAAAATATGGGGTACAAGTACTCAACCAATTGAATAAAAACATAGTTGATTTTATACCAAGGCACATATTTCAAGACAAAAGAGAGGATAACTTACAAAAAATGATTATTTTTTATAAAGTGAGCTAATAGAAATACTAAGTAGATGAAGGATAACAATTTTTATTGCTAATTTTTATTTGAAAAAGTTTGAGAATTGCATGTCATCTAATGACAACATGGAACCATAAAATGACACCTAATAAAGACTCTAACACACTTGGAGGACTCCAAAGTTCCCATTTTATAGTCCCACTTTTACATTTTAGCCTTGGCTAGGCCTTTTCCTACACCAACTATCTTAATTCTAAAATAGATAATGGACCCTAGAAATGAAATACAAGTTTGAGGAATATAATCACATAGATTCCAAATTTCACATGTCTCAAGCATCACATGTAAAAAGATAACACAAATGTAAGAAGGTGGATTTATGTGCAAATCTAAGGAGTATGCAATGAGAAAACTAGATAGATCTATGGAAAAACAATGATACTCCAAACTCTCTCTAATATAGTCATCCTTAAAGTAAGGGATTATTATTATCACAAGAAAGTGTCAAATACCCTAACAAACACAAGACACCACCCAAGACAAGGGATGTATTATGTGGAAAATTCATAAGACTTCATCAAGCCTCAAAACTAACAAATGTCCATACTTTTCACTACATCAATATGCACATGTGGTAGGAATGATAAGAAAACTAGGGTACAACCACTCTTTGAAATAAAATTTAAAATATACAAGATACATTTTAGTTACATCATTAATATAAATGATACATTTCATTCACACTAGTTTACAATTTCATTTTATAAGAGTGCTAAATTAGATTCTCTAGTAATATTTTTACTACATAGAGAATATGGAAAAAAATAGAATGGTATGCACATTTGACACCAATGTCAACTTGTTCCAAAAGTAAAGATAGAAACCCCACCACTTATGTCATAGGTGGATTACAATTCATCACAATCGAGAACACAATGATAATTATTTAACATTGCATATGAAGAAGAAAACATCCCAAGTTATACATTTTCCTCAAAAACACATAAAGTGAAAAAGTTACACTACTAAAAAACATTTTTTCTTTTTCTTGCATCATAGGCTTCTCCAAAGGATTTGCAAGTCCATAAAAATGGTACAACACCACCTAACCATGTGGAACCCTTATGCCCACCCCTCTATACTAGGACACAATTGATTTGGTAACAATAACAAAGAACACATAAAGGAGGATATATTTACACACACATGCCAATTAACTCATTCAAATAAATATCAACAATCATACTCTCTTGTGAGTTTCTCATACCATTGATGAACATACAAGGTGTCTCAACACATGTCAAATACAAAATCTAATTAAAAATTAGAAAGAGGATCTTAAACATAAAGAAAAAAGTGTTAATAAATTATCACAATGACCATGTAAGTTGTTGAGTATTGATCATATCCACAAAAAGGATACCCAAGAACATCCCCAATTTTAATGAGTTGGTAAAACCTATTAATCAAGAAATTCATGAACCCTTTCAATTCATTTGATCCTTAGTAATGTTTTATCATATTCAAGTGTGTATCTCATGTTACAAGAATGGAAAAAGGAATGAAAGTGTTGTCATTGATGTCAACTGGTCAACTAGTTATCTACTAGTTTTTGTTGGTTGTATATGTTGAGGATATTGAGAAAAATGTATTAAAGAAAGATTACATGTATTCAGTTGTTGCTCAAGATGATCTAGTACTTATCCCTATGTTTATGTGGTTCAGATATGTTGGTCTTGGTTGTTGAAGGTTGCTATATCTAGATTTTTGGCTATTGGTTCATAGTGAAGTTTGAGTTGTGTTCACCAATTATGAACTATGATTTTATGTATTCTAGGTGAGGTCTGGAAGAAAAGTTGTTGGTCTGAGTTTCTCTTTGATGAAGTATTTTTACTTGTGGTTCTAGAGTTAAGATGTTCTAATTGCATTGAAAATATTTTTGGTTTTTAGAAGTTTTGAGCTTAATTGTTCTATGTGTTTTACACTGGTTTGGTCGACCGTGTGTTAAGCACTATCTTCAAAGTTGATGAAGCATGTTGGATATATTTTGGATCTTGGTGAAGTGTGTGTTTGGGTCTCCCTCATTATAATTCCACCCTAGGATGTTTTGGCACCAACCTAATTTGAATTTGAATTTGGATGGTTGAATTTATATCTTTTTCAAGGTTGGAGATAGTATAAATGCAGGATGAGCTAGTAATGAAAAATATACAAAAGAAAAGAAGGAACATAAGTGAAAGAAAAGACATGAATTTGATGCTATTCATAAAGTGTGCGTGATTTATGTGTGTGGTAGATAAATGTGAAGCTTAATTTTGAGTTTTTGGATGCAGTGAGCAAAAGGTGAACTCTATCATTCATGCAAGTTGATCAAGTGATTGTGGTGGAATCCTTTGTTACATTGGGATTTTTGTCTCTCTGTAACAAGTATTCTTTGTCTTCTTTGTATCTTTGTGGTAGTGATCCCTCTGGGTTGTAACCCTGTGGACAATGAGTCCTTATTTCAGGCAGTGAGCCTTGTTTCAGGCAATTAGCCTTTTTGTAATTGTTTTTGATATTATCTATAGTGTGAGTTAATCCTCACCATGGTTTTTCCCTCATTGGTTTTTCCATGTAAATATGGTGTTATTATTTTTATGTATTTTTTTATGTTTTTGCATTGGTATTTGATGATTAATCATTTAAGCAGTTTAAGTATTAGTTTCAATAATTGAATTGAAGATTAAAATTTGTGACAAATGATTCACCCCCCTCTCAGTTTTCCTATTCAACAATTGGTATTAGAGCTTGGTTCCTTGGTGAAGAGCTTAACCACTTGAGGAAGGTCCAAGATGGATATCAAAATGGTCTTTGATTATCCAAGCTTTGATGGCACTAATTATGGTATCTAGAAAGTATTGATGGAAGAATATCTGCAGTATTGCAGATATGATGTCACGGAGAAAGCTTATAAGAATCTCTACACTTCTCTTGCTAATGGTCCGAGTACACCTAAATAAATCAAAGCACATGAAGTGAATAATAAGGTGAAGTTTGACTTGAAGAAAATTCTAATACATTTCGAGTTCATTAAGGTTTAGAATTTAAAGAAAAATAAGGAAGTCTGGGATACTTTAGAAAGAGCACATGATGGTGATGAAAGAGTTAAAGATGTGAAATTATAGAATTTGGAAACATAGTTTGATCTTATACATATGTCCGAAGATGAAAATTTCAAAGCTTATGTATAGAGATTGGATGAGATAGTGGTTGGAATGCAATCTCTTGGTGCTACTATAGATGAAACCAGGATTGTAAAGAAGATTATCATAACTCTTCTTGATGCTTATAGTGAGAAGGTGAGTGCTATTAAGTAGACTATAGATTATAAGAATTTTACTAAGGATCTGCTATTAGGATTTTTGACATCTTATGAGATGAGGAAGCTGAGTCTAAGAAATGGAGGAAAAATAGAGATTGCTTTTAAAGCTACAAAAACTAAAGATCTGGATGAAGAAAACTTTGATGAAATAGAAGCTAACTTTGTAAGAAGAATGAGAAAAGGATCTTGTAAGTATGAAGGTAAGTGGCCCTTTAAGTGATTTAGTTGTGGAGAAATAGGTCATTATACTAAAAAGTGTCCGGAAAGAGCTAAAGGGAATAAACAAAGTTATAAGAAAGAAAAGAAAGGAAAAAAGATTAACAAAGCTTACTATGTGAATGAGAATGCTAGTATTTCAGTTGTAGATTTAAAATATGAAGATCCAGATGAAAATGAATTCTTGTTATTGGTAATTAAGGATGTACCCACTTCTACTAATTCAGAAAAATAGGTAAAGGAAAGTCCTCCAGAGAAGGAGAAAGATGAATGCCCTGTCATAATAACCTAAGGAATGTTGCAATGTGTATAAAAGTGAAATAATTTTTTTTTAAAGTATAATTATTAAGTTAATTAGTTGCACACATTCATTAAGTTACGCGACGTTACACTACTTTGAGTTTCCATAGATGACTTTAGTATTTCGCATTGCACATATTTAATTAATCATAAACTTAAAATAAACATCACATAACATTGAATTCCATTCAAGATAATATAAAGTACAAATATGTTTCTTACATTGCATTTGATAAGATATTACAATACTCATTCATCCTCATGCTAGGTAGATCAAATATTAGTTACAATTATATTTTACAAATGTTCACCCCATATACAATTTGAGGGATGTTTTCAACACAAATTTTACAATAATGCAATAAAGAAAGTATACCTCAAGATCCACATGTAAATGAAGCTTCCATCCATGAAACTCTCGCTATGATCATAAACTGGGGACCCAACTGAGTAAGGTGCATGTTCCACCCATCCATGTGGTACCCGTAGGTCCACCCCCCGTGCTCGGAGATAGTAATATGGTTACCTAGACATAACCTATTAACCCTAGACACAAGTACACACTAACTGATGGTTACATTGCTTCCAGATTTAAGACAATTGAATATACTACATACACAAGGTTAACTGTTATTTTAGGTGGAGTGTCATCACAATATTGCAAAGGTTACCCCGGTAGTTTCTTCCTAGGTTCCGCTCCCAACTTGCTAAGCCACACACATTCCCCTGCAACCTCTTACTTAAACCTAGCCCCATTGCAATCATCATTGTGAATCAATGTCTTCTTTGAAGAAACAAGACACCGATTTTCCATTCCTGTGCCTCTCATCTTATACTCAAGACTAAACTATTCTTGAGTCTAAGTGAGGCATAAACATCTTGTTAAGGATTTTAATTCTAACTACTGTGTTGTTTAGTTATCACTAACTTACTAACTCTTTGTAAGTTACCCTGACACCACTTTGTGTGTCGGCCCTTACATCGGGCCACTCCCCTAAACATAACAAGGGTATTCTAAGTTTTCTAGACTAAGGTAGACAAAGTGCACAAATTTCAATCACATAATAACAAATGACACACAACGGTCATTAAATCTTTTATTCATAAACCAGGTATCAAAACACCATACTCTAACACGTGCACAACCCTAGTCAACCCAAGAAATACATTTAAACAATAGTTTCACCCTTTCTATACAAATCACTCTGGAAGACTTATACATCTAAGACTTTCCCCAATTTGCCCAATTAAAAAAAAATGACTAAAGCAAATCAAGAAAATAAACGTCTATTATTCAGATTTACTAAATCCAGTCATTCAAAAGAATTAACATAAAAATTATAGCAATTAAATTGTAATTCTTTTCTCAAACAATTAAAGAAATTGCTTAAAATAAATTCTAACCTTAACTTCCTCAATTTCACATAGAAACGGTAAAATCCATTTTTTTTATCAATTATTTAAAATTAATTGATTTTTTATACTTTCAAATATCTTAAATAATTTTGTGTATTTAAAAACAAAAGTATTTCTTTTAAAATAATACAAATATATTTTAATTTAATATATACATATATACATATACATAAATATAAAATATAAAATATATATTAATTACGAAATTCGCATTAACCAAAAATCGAATTTAATAATCAATACATAAAAATCCGCATTAATAAAAATCAAATTTAATAATTAAAACATAAAAATTCAAATTCAATTTTTTTAAAAAAATTATATAGAATACTGGTAAGGCTCACGGCCCCTGCCGCAGCCTCCCTGTGGGAGGACGCAGCCTTGCCAGGGCTGCGCCCAGCAGCCACTGGCTGCTATGCGCAGCCATGGTGGTTGTGCCCACTAATAATAAGGTGGGGAGTGGCCTCCCCAATGTATTTAAATTTTTTTTTTTTAAATTGTATTTCATAATTTATGTACAGACGGAAAAAAAAATGACAAATTTATATTTTTATATTATTTTTTTTTAACAGAGAATAACATAATCTCATAAAATAAAACCAGCATATATATATTTAACAAATAAATATACATATTTATACATATATAAACATTTCAATTACACAGGGAAATTAAAATTCACAGAAGCAATAGTCATTTATCTGCACATAATTCTTTTGTGAATTAAAGAAATAAATGGAGTAAAAATTGAGAACAACATATTCACTACAGGTAATATTTATCAGAACTCTATTCAGAGGTTTCTTTTTCCCTAATCCATCAACGGATGAATTCAACATAAAATCCTACAAAGAATTCTTTAATTTCTTTTGTGAATTTTCTACAGATACCCATAACAAATCTTTGACAGGTAATTTCATTTGGAATTTTTCAAGAACTTTCCTATTTGTTTTGAAAAAAATTCAACTGTTTAATAAAATCTTCACAAAATATTCCACGGAGAAAAATTACAGGAATTCACAAATTAAATATTTCCTCAAAGATTCTTTTTCTAAGAAAAAACAAATTAAAACAAGAAAAATACCTGTTCTCCCGTGATTTGAAGAACTTAGCTATTGAAGAATGAAACCTTTGCCTGTAGAGTGCAATCCTCCAACCTCTCCAAAACACCAAATCCAAAAGAAATCTAAACCCAACCACAAAGATCTTCCCACCAAAGGGATCTTCCACAAAAATACAATAGAACAGAGGTAATCACAATTTTTTTTTAAAAAATAATTTTAATAAAGAAAATCCTTCTTCAATTTCCCCACGAAGAAAATTTGATAACCCCTCCAGATTCCCAGATCCAAAATAATATCCATGAACAAATTCCTCAACCAAAATCATAAATGCCCTAGCATACTTGTCGAGAAGTCCAAAATATCTTCTCAACAACTTCGGGTAATCTTGCTCTTCAAGATTTGCATGATTTAATTTATTTATTTAAAATTAATAATTTTAAATTGCAATATATTTAATAATGTAAATATGCCATTTCCACAAAAATAATATTTAATTTCAAATAAAACTATTCACACACTTAAACAATTTAATTTAATTAATTAATTAATTTAATTAAATAAATTTAATCTTTATGATCAAACCATTTAACCAAACAAACTAATTAATTAATTAAATAACTTGCAAAACTAATTTCTTTAACATTAAAATTTAATTTAAATAACAGTAAATAAAACATAATAAACTATTATTAAAATTGACATTTTTCCTTTCAAGCAATTAAACCAAACGGAAAAGTACAAGGCAACCTATGACTCTGAACTAAAGCAGACGATGTACTATGACTGGGTTATAGACTAGACTAGGATGAACCAAACTACTACCTCCCAATCAACATATCCGTTGAGTCTTGACACGCTCACTCTTAAGTAACTGTGGAGTCAAATGGTCATGTGTACCTCGCGAATCCTCGCGAACTAAGAAATAACATGCATATATATATATATAAACCATAGTATAGGCACACCGTGCGGAGAAAATCATAGACATCACAGGGCACTCACAAGCGAGTGATGCAATTCTGTTTTCCACACCAATACACATCACATCAGACTAACGAATTAAATAACAGTTAGTCCATCATAAACATATTCATAGCAATAACATCCTAAAGTAAACATCTACGCTTATATCAAAGCATGTCCGGAATCAAGAATCACCATACAATGTATCATCATGTCACAAAATAAATCCACTATCGCTTCAAAACCAACATCCAAAATATCCAAACAAAGTACCATAATCTAACAATAACATGCAAACTAAAACATAAGCATAAAATGAGGGTACTGCCAAGAAGAAAAATGAAGTTACGGTTATCTCTTCCCTACATGCTAAACAAGAAAAGAATTTTTGGGTAGTTGATAGTGGTTGCTCACATCACATGACCAGTGATAAGAGTAAGTTTATAAAGCTTGATAAATATGATGGAGGTTTGGTTATGTTTGGAGATTATATTGGTGCTAAAATATATGGGATAGGTTCAGTAAGTTTTGATGGCAAGCATCATACTGCCAATGTTTACTATGTTAAGGGGTTAAGGCATAATTTTTTGAGCATTGCTCAGATGTGTAGAAAAGGATATGATCTTTTGTTTAAGGATGAGAAAAGTGAGATACAGAAAGGATCTGAGACATTGATTTCTATAGGAAGGAAACCTAAAGGAAATATTTATCATCTTAAGGGTGTTGATGGATGATGTTTTATGACTCGGACAAATGACAATTCATTATGGCATAAGACAATGTGTCACATCAATTTTGATAACTTGGCAAGGATTAGTGTTGTACAAGTGTGTGATATTTACCGAGAATTATAAAGCTTGTCAATGATAGTTGCGGGAGTTTTCAGTTTGGGAAGCAAGCAAGAAATCATTACAGATCAAAATAACAATCTACTACTGGATTACTAGATTTAGTTCATGAAGATATTTGTGGTCCTATTAGAGTGTGAAGTCTACTTGGTGAAAGGTAATTTATGCTTTTAACTGGTGATTATTCTAGATATACATGGGTTACATTTCTTAGAGAGAAATCATATGCATTATATAGATTCAAGGAATTCAAGGCTATGGTTGAAAATGAGTGAATTTGAAGATAAAATGCTTAAGATATGACAGAGGTGGAGAATTCACCTCCCATGAGTTCAATATGTTTTGTGAAGTGCATGGAATAAAGAGATAGTTATCTACTATGAGAACTCCTTAGTAGAATGAAATTGTTGAAAGGAAAAATAGAATAGTTCAAGAGGCTTCTAGGTGAATGATCACTGAGGTTGGATTACCGGAAGTTTACTGGAAAGAAGCCATTCATATTGTTGTATATGTGTTCAATGAGTTCAAGCAAGAGAAAATAGTACAAAGACTCCCTGTGAGCTATGGCACAGAAGAATTCCTATAGTTAAATATTTCAAGGTATTCATAAGCAAATGTTGTATTAGAAGAGATGAAACTTTGGGAAAGTTTGATGCAAGAAGTGATGAAGGCATATTTCTTGGATACTCTACCAAAAGCAAGGCATACAGATGTTTCAATAAAATACTGAGAAAGATTGTAGAGAGCTCGAATGTGAAGGTTGATGAGACAGTGAATAATTCTATTGATATTGATGGATATGTGTCTAATGAACATGACTATGCAAGAATAGAAGAAATTATGGAAGACCAGGATAAATATGAGTAGAAAAAGTAGGATGAACAAAATTAAAGTGAAGAAGATGCTTTGGTGATGTCCCCTAGGACACCAAAATATGTACAAGGGAATCATTCAGAAAATCAGATTATTGGAGACAAGACAAAAGGTGTGTTAACCAAAAGCAAAACTTTTGCTGAAGTGAATTTGTGTTTATTCTTTGAGATTGAGCTAAAGATAGTAAGTGAAGCCTATAAAGATGAACATTAGAAGGAACCAATGAAATAAGATACTGACTTTACACTTAGTGCATATACAGATGTAGATTGGGCCATATGTGTAGATGACAAAAAGAGTACAAGTGGTGGTGCATTCTTTCTTGGATGTAGATTGGTGGCATGGTTAAGTAAGAAGCAAGATTTGGTCTCTTTATCTACTGCTAAAGCTGAGTATATTGTTGTTGCATCTTGATGTGCACAAGTTCTATGGATGAAATAGACATTGAAAGATATCACTGTGCTATATGATGATCCCATTTCTATCTTATGTGTGATACAAGTTCAATTAAAATTTTGAAGAATCCTATGATGCACTCAAGGACGAAGCATATATCTATCAAATATCATTTCTTGAGAGAGAAGGTCATGTAGAATGAATTCAAGCTTGAGTATGTTTCGACAAAGGATCAGATTGTTGATATATTTACAAAGTCTCTTCCTAAAGATACTTTTGAGTATCTCTGGGAGAAGTTAGGGATTATTGCCCCTCCTTTCATAAACTAAGATGCATTTGGAGATGCATAAGTCTAGTGGATTGATGGTTCTATCTTTTTGGACTGATGTTTTGGTGGCTACCTCTCAGGGGAATTAGGTAGTTTCAAGTGATTTCATTGTGAGTATTTTGTTTTCATGTCAAAGGAAGATTCAATGAATATATATTTTTCCTTTTCCATTGATTTCAAAGGGGGAGAGAAAGCATGTGAAAAGGAGAATAAATCTAATGAGAGAAAGTAGGTAATGAGGTAGATGGTCTTTTGAGGGGGAGAAGCAAAAGGAAAAATCTTGAGAAGTATATTCAAAACTGGTATGGTGTCTTTGATGGTTTTTCACATCATGTGTTGCCATCAATGACAAAGGGGGAGATTGTTACAAGAATGGAAAAAAGAATGAAAGTGTTTTCATTGATGTCAACTGGTCAACTAGTTATCTACTAGTTGGTGTTGGTTGTATATTTTGAGGATATTGAGAAAACTATATTAAAGAAAAATTATAGGTATTCAGTTGTTTCCCAGGATGATCTGACAGTTTTCTATATGTTTGTGTGGTTTAGATATGTTGGTCATGGTTGTTGAAGGTTTTCATATATCTATATTTTGGCTATTGGTTCATTGTTTAGTTTGAGTTGTGTTCACTAGTTGTGAACTATGTTTTTATGTGTTTTGGCTGAGGTCTAGGAGAAAAGTTGTTGATCCAAATTTCTATTTGATGAAGTCTTTTGACTTGCAGTTCTAGAGTTAATATGTTCTAATTGCATTAAAAATATTTTTGGTTTCAGGAAGTTTCGAGATTAATTGTTCTATGTGTTTTACATTAGTTTAGTTGACCATGTGTTAAGCACTATCTTCAAATTTGATGAAGCGTGTTGGATCTATTTTGGATCTCAATGAAGTGTGTGTTTGGTTCACCCTCATTCTAATTCCACCCTAAGATGTTTTGGCACCAACCTAATTTGAATTTGAAGTTTGATAGCCGAATTTGTATCTTTTTCAAGGTTGGAGATAGTATAAATACAAGATGAGCTAGTAATGAAAAATATACAAAATAAAAGAAGGAATATAGGTGAAAGAGAAGACGTGGATTTTATGTTATTAAGAAAGTGTGTGTGCGTTATGTGTGTGGTAGATTAGTGCAAAGCTTAATGCTAAGTTTTTGAATGCAGTGAGGCGAAGGTGAACTCTATCATTCATGCAATTTGATCAAGTAATTGTGATGGAAGTCTTTGTTGCATTGGGATTTTTGTCTCTCTACAACAAGTCTTCTTTGTCTTCTTTGTATCTCTATGGCAGTGAACCCTCTGGGTTGTAGCCTTGTGGACAGTGAGCCTTTTTGTAATCAGTTTTTATATTCTATATAGTGTGAGTTAATCCTCACCATGGTTTTTCCCTCATTGGATTTTCCACGTAAATTTGGTGTTATTGTGTTTATGCATTGGATTTGAGTTTTTGCATTAGCATTTGATGATTAATCATTTAAGCAGTTTAAGTATTAGTTCTGGTAATTAAATTGAAGATTAAAATCTGTGACAACTAATTCACCCCCCCTCTTAGTTGTCCTATTCAAAATCTCATTTGACCCCATTAAATTTAATTATTCAAGTTTCATCAAACTCATTCTTGACCCATTCCACAAATTCCTTTCAAATTATGGCAAACAAAGAGAGGTTTATACCCCAATTCTAAGTGTCCACATACCTAAAATTATAATTTGGTTGTGGTACTAAAATAAATGCAAAAATCCATGATATTTGGTCCAATGACACATATTCAGAAAAAAGGAAACTACTCATCTCAAGGAATAAATCAAGCAAATATGGATTTAAATATGAAGTTTAGTTTTTTTTTAAGTTTCAAAACCATAAAATTTCAAAACCACCATTAATGGTTTTGAAGAAACTTCAATTTCTAACTTTTAAATTACACCATAATTGAAAATTCAAGAACAACTTTTCATGCCTGAAATGCACAACTACAATATTTTCTTTTCACGTGATTATATAAAAAAATCATAAATTTGAGCTATTTTTTATTTTATTTTTTTAATACAAATTTAAACTATGATTTTCATTCAAACAATCCTATGGAAAGGATGCCATAGGCATCCACCTACTATGAACATAGAAAATGAATCAATTTGATATCAAATGAAAACTAAACAAGAGAAATACCTTTCAAATTTAAGCTTGAAGTAATGGAAGAGCATTTATTTTGAATCATACACCAACAAAAAAAAATTATCACTCATGAGCAATCCTAGTTGAAATCCAATCTAACTCCAAACAACCTCAAATCCCCTCTTTCCTTGTTTGTAAAATTTATGATTCAAATAGAAGAAAGGTTTTTAACAAAATCCAAGAGTGTTATGAAAAATTCCTATTCTTTCCCTTTTCATAATTCCTTAAACCCTTTTTCACATAATTCCCTAAGCCTTTTTTTCACATTTCCCTCCTTTTCACATTCTTTCAAGCTATTCCAAAAATGGCTTTTTACAAAATAGATATTTTCAAAAAATATTTTATTTCAAGACACTATTTCTTTTATTGCAAGTACT
Organism: Sequoia sempervirens; assembly: GCA_007258455.2. NCBI lineage: Eukaryota > Viridiplantae > Streptophyta > Pinopsida > Cupressales > Cupressaceae > Sequoia > Sequoia sempervirens. Next base: position 19,604 of record VDFB02028390.1, read on the forward strand.
TACAAATATCATTGAATAGAAGTTGTCTTTGCATATAATTTAAATTAAATTTCAGCTATATTACAATTATGTTTCTACTATATTGTAAAATATTTTGTTCATAAGTGCAAAAGAACTCATCTCAATTTTCTTATTACATGCAATGAAATAATACATAAGGTAATTTTCACTAAGAAAAAAATTATTATCTTTCTAATTCAAAGAATATTATATATTTCACAAACATGATAAATTTGTATTTTAAAATAAATTTAAATTCAATAAAAATAAATAAAATAGTTATTGTAGTGTAGAATAGTGTACACCTTTACAATTTCAAATTATGTTTGCGTCCTCTTAGTTAATTGGACTTAATTAAGCCTCTAATTACTTAAATTATATATTATAAAGCCTTATTATTCCCATTTTCTGAAAGGGAAACCTATATTAAACAATTTCCAACATTAATATAAGCACCTTGGAAATTGAGTGTCCTAGATTTAGGTCCTAGAACCCATTCACCCAAGGGTGAATGGGTCCCCTTTAAGTGCCAATACCCAATTTTTAATATGTTTTTAGTGGTATTTTAATTATTCAAATTCAAGTTTCAATTGTCGTCTTGTGGAATCTATTTTTTAGTAAATTAGATAAACATTTATAAATACATAGTTATTTTATCAATTCAAATCAAAGACACACTATCAAGAGATTATATGAGAAAATATTATTGTCAAGAGCATTGAAGAGCATATTTATCATTCATCTACAACAAAATTCAAGATCATATCATCATGTCAAATTTCATGTGTGCTCATGTCATGTTTTGGAGCTAACATTGTGTAACAAGCCCATTGTTCTACCCGATAAAATTTTCTATGTTTTACCAACAAGTGGACATTAATGATACTAACATTATGAGCAATAATTTTTTTTTTCTTTTCCATAATATATGCACCATTTGAAACATAGTCTATCCAAAAAATTCCATTGTACATTCTAAGAATCTTTTCAATAATATCAGTATGATTTCACTTTACATAAATATATTCAAGATAACTTTTCTCTTCTACAATTTTCATATAGATGGATACATGATTGCATGCATAGCTTCAACAAGTTGACATGAACTAGAAATACAAACTATTACAAATGTCTTATCATTGGTTCATACATTCTAGATATCCCCTTTCCTTGGTGCATAACTTCTAGTTGTCCCTAATACTTGTGTGTACATCTTCAATTCTTGAATTAGAAATACCAATGGTCCAGAATGTCCTCCTTCCAAATCTTGGCCACCAACTACATGAGGAGAATCATCACTCAATTCCATTTTCACCAATCATGGACTTATTGCATTCCTCGCACATCCACCAAACTTGGTAGGATGGCCATCCCTTCAACGAAGAGATTGGTTTGGTAACCCCATCCTTCATATAGCCTTTCCTGAGCATAGTGATGTGTCCTACATATCTAGAGCTTACCATAAATTCTACCTCTATTTCTATGATATTCTCAACCTAGTATGTACTTGGATCACAGTGAATTGATAGTGTAGACAATGGCAACCTACACTAATTTGGCCAAAGATTCAACACCCAGTACTTGGAGTGAGGGTGATCTATATTCACCACTACAATTGCTTGATTTGTATTGACCATTAGTATTCTATACTAATGTTATCCCATTTCTCATGGACTATCCCAACCCCAAGAATAACCTTCCCATTAACTCATATTTATATGAAATTTCTAGTATCTCAAAGCATATTCTATTCATAGGTTATCCCCTTTCACATGGATTATCCTAACCCCATGAATAACCTAATTAACCATATGCGTATTCATAGTGTCACAACATCAAATGACTCTATTTCAAAAGTAAAATCTCTACAATAAATGTCTTCATTCAAGAGTATATTTCAACAATAGATGATTCCCATCAAAAGTATAATCTCTTCAACAAATGACTTTAATCAAAAGTATAAACTTCAACAATAAATAACCTCAATAAA
>VDFB02028391.1:0-163618 GCA_007258455.2 Sequoia sempervirens
CTCGTTATTTCATCACATGCATATCTATTCTGAGAGTAGCTTTATTCACTTGGAGTTTCATTTAGGGTTTTCGTTAACTGATGGTAGTCTTCCAGTTAACTCGCTTTCAATAAGGGCGTGCATGCTTGCACAATTGTCCATTTTTAGATTAGATGTTTCGGTTAACTGATGGTAGTTTTCCAGTTAACTGTATAGTTTACTTCATTAAGGGTTGTAGCGAATCTTTCATGTATTGCAAGAGCGTAGATGGCTCCAAGGTGATTTTAGGGTTCCCTACACCTTGATGTATATAAATAAGAGTTTTTGCTCATTTGTAAATAACTTTTTTGTAGAAATATATGTTGCGCCTACCTTGCCCTCAATATTGCTCCTTTGGTATTTGTTCATGTGTCTTCACTATTACGATTAATTGTTATGCCACATAGGGTTTCAAGAGATTGTAATGGTGGATTCTTTCCTTAGTTTAGATAAATCTGTTTGAACATCTTTATCATTGAGATCAATTGTTATGCCACATAGGGTTTCAAGAGATTGATGTGATAAATCTGTTTTGTGTCTATTTACCATTGTGATCAATCGTTATGCCACATAGGGTTTCGAGAAATTACAGTGATAAAACTGTTTTGTGAATCTTTATCAATATAATCAAAGGTTATGCCACATAGGGTTTCGTGAGATTGTGATGATAAAGGCTGTTTTGTGAAGACTTTGCTATTTCAATCAAGTGTTATGCCACACAGGGTTCCATAAGATCGTCTTGGTAAATTCTTAAATCTGTTTTGTGCCCAATAAGCTGGTTTAGATTGAGATGATAGTTGCGCCACCTTGCCCTCAAGTAGAGAATCTAAACCCGTTTATCGTCAGTTAGTCAAACCTTGCTCCGTTTCCTCTCGCTCTGTTTTCCTGAGGAGATTGGATAGATTAAATTTAAGTTGTAGTTAGTGGATCTGCAAAACCAGAGAAAACTCAGCTGCAACGTATAGGTTCTTTCAAGAAAGCCTTGTGCCTCTACAGCTGAAACAAAAAGACAGGACATAGTTTAGCTTATTTTCCTTTGCAAGTATTTTTGTCAAAGCACAACGAGGGAGCTTCCCCTCCTAATTTGAAGAGCACTCATTGCGTGGTGTACACAGGCTGTTCATAACAACTTTTACTCCAGAGGTGTTAGTTATTACATGTGATTCTTTAAAATACCCAGGTAGAACGCAGACCTAAAGTAACCTATGTCCGGTTATGACTATAAAGCGTGCTCATCCAGTTCAACAACCAGCACTAAGTCCGCCTGTCATTCAGCCGAATTTAGTATTCATTGAAGCAGAACAGTCAAATATTATCAGTAGCTTGCGCACGTTCATTTTTGAAAATCATACATCTACCACTCAGTGGAGAAACGCGGCTACAACTCTGGATAAAGAAGAAGAAAAAGCAGATCTTGCAGCAGGTAGACCAGTTTTGCCACCTCCCGCATGGAATTAAGCATCCTGGCGTACCGAGTTTATATTAGAAGAAGGAGAAGAAATCCTCCTATCCAGCCGGATCCTGTTTTTGAAGAAGCTCCTGATCAGTTTACTGAATCAGAAATTTTTGAAGAAGAATCTCCCACTCCAATTGCAGAGATGGGTGATCGTATTATTAACAACAACAATGGTGATGATCACAACGGTCGTAATGGAAGAAACGCAAGACGTCCAGCCCCTTTGCCTTGGGGCGACAATATTGGACCGTTGGCTTTACCAGGACATCATGAATTGCCCAAGGGATCACGCAAGTTTTTCCCGAGATTTCATGGTGATGGTTCAAAACATCCAGATGAACATTTATCAGCATTCACGGCGGCTTGTTCCGTTTTGCATGTTGCGCATGAGGACATCGCCGTTCGTCTTTTCGTGGAGACTCTTGAGAACAACGCAGCAGATTGGTTCAATAATCTTGAGCCAGGAATTATTACAAGTTGGGCCGTCATGAGCGAAAAGTTTTTGGCAAGATTCAAGCCTGCCGAAGACAATCATAGATTATTTGCACAACTCTCAAATTCAAAGATGGAGAAGCATGAACCGATGAGAGAATTCGTGGCAAGGTTTAATCGCCTTGTTACACGTCTTTCTCACACTTTGAATCCATCTGATGAGATTTTGATGAGTTCTTTCATCAACGCATTGCCGTCAAAAATTGCCTTTTTCTTGAAGATAAGCGAAGAAGATGATCTACAACACCTTCAGGAGGAAGCAATCAAGCTTGAAGATAACATGATTACAACCGGCAAGATGAAAGATGATTCGATCAGGCCGCTCGTGCAAGCGTCGGCCGATCCATTGCTACAGAAGGTAGCAAATGAGGTGACGATACTAAAGCGGCAGTCACCACCTCAAGGGCAACCAGCCTTGCCCACACCACCTTTTCAATCACAACCAGCATATCAGTCGAGAAGGAATAACTTTCAGCCGTACAATAATTTCAAGTCAAAGTTTCCGCAAGGAGAACCGAGACAAAACAATGAAGCTGAAAAGGCTACGGTCTTTTGCACGCTCCATGATTCAGTAGAGCATACCGGGACTACTTGTCCGGAAAATCAAAGAATGAATCAGCTCATGGGATTTGCTGATTCCGCTCCTAGTTCAAACTTCATACCTTCCAGTTCAAACGTCGTCTCTTCACAGCCAGACGAGTTTGATGGCGACTCCGCAACGGGATATTTTGATCGAGAACCCGTTAATGAAGAAGAAGAAGAATCCCGTCGTTTTTCTCTTGCAGTGAATCACGAAAATATCACCTCACCTGTGTTCACACGTGCTCAACATTTCAAAGCACAGAAGGAGGAAGAGGAAAAGCGGAATTTGAATACAAAAGCAAAGGAAGTGGCTTCTACTTCCAATCAAAAACCTTCACAAGAAAATATCTTGCCGGCAGCTTTAGATACGTCTTCAGCAAGCTTTGACATTGTTTCTTCCATGATGAAGACGAACGTGCAGATATCTCAGCTGGAGTATTTACAAGATCATCCAGAGCAGCTGGATAGAATCTTGAACGTTCTTAAAAAGAAGAATGTCGTTCAGCCGACATTATTACAATCCTCAGTTCCTGCAGAAGAGAAGCCGAAGCCGTTTTATATATCTTTATATATAGGAGGTTTCAAGCTGAGCAATTGCATAATTGACAGTGGAGCTTCGGACAACGTAATGCCCTTACAGATTATGAATGCGTTGGGACTTTCGTGCACCCCGACTCAGGAAAAGTGTTACTCACTTGAGTCCAAACCGGTGCCGTTAGTTGGTCAACTCAAAGATGCGCAAGTGAGGCTAGCATCGTGTCCAGAGAAGAAAATTATGATGACCATCTTAGTAGCTGATATTCCTACCAGTTACGGGATGTTACTTAGTAGAAGTTTTTGCAAGGATCTTGGAGGAGAAATACAAATGGATTGGTCGTTCGCGACAATCCCATTGAAGAAAGGTACTTTCAAACTAGAGCCGGAAACTAAATCAAAGTTTACAGTGGTAAAGTCTCAGGACCCACATGCTCAAGTGCTGTATCAAGACACGGGTCTAGGCACATATGCTATGGTGTCTGAAGTGACAAATGATTGTCAAAATTTTGCTCTTTCCACCGAATTGTCAGAAGAAGAATTGAAAGTGTGGACGATGCAGTTTGATGGCAATTGTTCGACTTCAGGTTCCGGAGCGGGAGTAGTGATTATCTCTCCCGAAGGTCGTTTATATCCTTTTGCATATAGGTTGCAATTCGATTGCACTAATAATACTGCAGAGTATGAGGCGCTTTTGTTAGGTCTCAAAAACGCGAAGGATATGGGGATCAAGCTGCTTCAAGTTGAAGGAGATGCAGAGCTGATCGTTAAGCAGGTCAGAGAGCAATTTCATGTTAGAAAGAATTGTCTCCAAAACTACAGGCAGCGAGTATGGAATGCAATCGACTGGTTCGATGCGTTTAATATCAAATACATTTCAAGAATGAACAATAGCAAAGCTGATGCACTTGCAGTTTCAGCTGCTCTTTTTATGCCTAACTCTGACTTTCGTCAGAATTCATTTGCTATTGAGTTAATTTATAGACCAGTTGTTCCTGATAATTCAGACAACTGGCAAGTCTTCAGTGACGATGAAGATATCAAAGAATTTTTCGTCATGGGAGACAACTACAAAGAATTGTTCTTTGAAGGGAGTTCAACTCCTCACAAAGAATCAATTACTGAAGAATCTGAGGTTATAGAATCTGGAATCATACAGTTGAAAGGAAATCAGATTCCTAAAGGTTTTGTATCCTTAGAGGATATTTTTGACAGGCATGATCGTTACATCCAAGATCAGAAGAGGTCAGGGGTGAATACTTCGTCAGAATATAGTCAAGTCAACATAGGTACTGAAGACAAGCCTCGGCTTGTGAATTTAGGCACATGTTGTACTCCTGAAGAAACTGAGAGGTTTATCGCCTTGTTCAAGCAGTACAAGGATGTTTTTGCCTGGTCATATGAAGATTTAAAAGTCTTCACACCCATTGAATTGTCTCACACATTCCCGAAGTCTGAAGCGGAAGCCAGAAACAAAGACATTATAACCGAATTCAAGATTTTATCTACGCGGAAATTCAGAAGATGGTGGACCAGAATAATTTTTCCTATTCATCACTCCACCTGGGTGTCAAATATCGTTCCTGTGCGCAAGAAGAATGGAGAAATCAGAATTTGCGTTGATTTCAGGAACTTGAATCAATCGTCCTTAAAGGACAATTATCCCTTACCTATCATGGAGCATACATTGCAGACAGTTACCGGATCAGAAATGCTATCACTTCTTGATGGTTTTTCTGGCTACAATCAAATTGCAGTGGCTGAGGAGGATCAGATCAAAACAGCTTTCACCACGCCGTGGGGAACGTTTGCTTATGAGAGGATGCCTTTCGGCCTTATCAACGCCGGTGCTACTTTTCAGAGAGCCATGGATTTAGCGTTTGGGGATCTTAGGAATAAGATCATAGTCGTCTATCTTGATGACTTAACCGTTTTTTCAGATAAACGGAATGATCACTTTTCACATCATGTGAAAGTGTTCGAGAGATGTAGGTATCATAAAATATCTTTGAATCCGAAGAAGACAATCTTTGCGGTGACGGAGGGCAAGTTACTTGGTCATATCGTTTCCAAAGAAGGTACCATAATAGATCCAAATCGGGTGGATTCAATCAGAAACCTATCTCTCCCTACAAGCAAAATGCAGGTGCACTCCTTTTTCGGTAAAGTTAACTTTATCCGAAGATTTGTACCTGATTTCTCAGAACTGACAAAGGAGATTTCAGCAATGATGAAGAAGACGTCTACATTTGTGTGGACGGACGAAGGAAAACATGCCTTTATTAAGATAAAAGAAGCTATTGCTAATGCACCAGTGTTAGTTCGGCCTAACTTTCAGAAGGATTTCATTCTTTATTGTTATGCGTCAGAACATTCATTGTCTGCCATTTTGACGCAGCAACTCAACGAGGAGGGTGAATCTCCTATTGCTTTTATGAGTGCTAATTTCAAAGATGCTGAGATGCGTTATTCCCAAATCGAGAAAAACGCTTATGCTGTTGTCAGAGCTGTCAAGAATTTCAGATTTTATCTCTTGAATTCACATACAATGGTGTATGTCACCGATCCAGCAGTAAAAAGTGTGCTTACTCAGCAGGAGATGGGCACGAAAAGAGGGAATTGGATCGCGAGAGTTCAAGAATATGATCTAGAGATTAAGCCGACCAAGCTTGTTCGCGGGCAAGGTCTTTGCAGATTATTGGCGGAAGATGGAGATCGCAAGTTCAAGAGCAATAGTGGAATTGTTTTAGACCAAGAAGTTGAAGAAGACCTTCCTTTGGTCTTACTAGTTAATTCTGCAGAAGAATGGTACACGCCTCTATGGTATTATTCAACGTATGGAGAATGTCCACGTCACATGGACAAACAGCAGAAAAGAACACTGAAATTGAAAGCACAGAATTTCGTGCTAGTTAACAACGTTCTGTACAAGCGTGGCCTTGACGGAACTTTCCTATTATGTGTCGGAAAGGATCAGCAACGAAGGTTGTTAGAGGCTTTTCATAATCAGGGATGCGGAGGACACTTTTCATCAAGGGTGACTGCATTTAAGATTCTACGAGCACAGTTTTATTGGCCAACTATGTTTCGTGATGCATATGATTGGGTGTACAAATGTCAGTTATGTCAGCAATTTGCTGGTAAAGTGAAATTGGCATCCTTTCCACTCAGGCCAGTTGTCATTGATGCTCCATTTCAGTAGTGGGGTATTGATTTTGTAGGTCCTGTCAATCCAGTTTCCAGTAAGGGGCATGTTTTTGTCCTTACAGCGACAAATTATTTTACTAAATGGGTTGAAGCAGTTCCTACTAAACGAGCTACGTCCGAAGTGGTTTGCAGCTTTCTAAAGGAGAATATCATTTCTCGCTTCGGAGTTCCTCGAAAAATTGTGACTGATAATGCTACTTGCTTCTCGTCAGAGGAAATTTTAAGTTTTTGTTTTGATCACGGCATCATGTTATCACATTCATCAGATTATTACCCTCAGGGTAATGGACAAGCCGAATCATCTAATAAGAACATTGTCACAATTATACGCAAGTTGGTTGAGTCAAATCAGCGAGCTTGGCATACCAAGTTATACGACGCTCTTTGGGCTGATCGTATAACTCCTAAAAGAGCTATTGGCACCTCGCCTTTTATACTTTTGTATGGTACAGAAGCCATTCTACCCATTACATTGGAGCTGTCTGCTTTACAGTTGGCATCTGCAGTGGAAGATGAAGAATTCAATGATCCTATTCAGAAGAGGATATTGCTTATGATGAAACTTCAAGAAGAAAGGACAGAGGTTGTTGATAAGATCACTCAACATCAAAAAAGAGTGAAGAAAATTTTTGATAAGAGGGCTCGTTACAGAGACTTTCAAATCGGAGATCAAGTCCTTTTGTGGGACAAAAGGCATGAGCCAAAAGGAATGCATGGAAAATTTGATTCCTTATGGTTAGGGCCCTTCCAGATTCACGAATTAGCTGGAGAGAACACATATATTCTCTCACATCAGGATGGAAGGCTCTTCCCGCTTCCTTATAGCGGGCAATATCTTAAGCACTTCAACCCTCCGGGGGAGGAGTAATATTGTAAATATTTTGTAAGTAATTTTTATGCTTTATCGTTATGTCGTATTGTATTTCCCCGTTTTGTGATGTTTTGTCGTGTTTTAGGTAATTTAGGTAGTCTTGTTTTAGGTAATTTTTAGGTTAGGTTTTTAGGAAATTCCAAAAGTTTTAGGTGAATAGGGAAAGTCCCGACTCCAATGCCCAAATTATAAACACTGGTCTACTTAACACTGAGATTCTTAGGTTCTCCTATGCCGTAGGTATCCGACATGGTCACCAGACGGAGCCTAATGTTGTACCCAAACCAAATTTTTTGCTTCATCAAAGCATTTTGCATAAAATAGTCTAAGTTTTGTTAAAATGTTGTAAGACACAGTTTTGGGCAATATCACGCATGGAGTTTTTGTCAATAGTTTGTCAGTCAAAGTCAGTTATATTGAACAGAACCTGAAGCAGAGACTCAGAATGGAGCGTTTCACGATGGAGGAACATCTCATGACGACATTTCAAGTTGCATACGATGATTTCAATGATCAAGACAGAGTTTTCAATGATCAAATTATGAAGATTTCTCAGGAAAAAGCATGAAAGTGCAAGTATAGCCTAGGGGCGCCCAACTTTTTGAAGGTTAAGATCTTGTTTAAAATGTTCAAGTATCCAGTCAATCTCTTCAGAATCAGTCTGGCTATCCGTCGAGCTATCCAGCGAAGCATTCCGAAACCCACAGCTCCGGCAAATAACGACAGAAGATGAAATCCCTAAATTGCCAGATGTGAGAAAATTGTCTTTTTCAGGCAAAAGCGCGCCTCTAACCTGAGGGCGCCCATCTTAAAGAGGGGGTAAATCTCGACAGTTTCGATGGCGGATACAGTCAATTTGTTCTCGACTAGTCTGCTTATCCGACGAGATATCAAGCATAGTCATCTGAGTCTCAGAATTCCGGTGGCAGTCATCCAAAGATCAGCTTAAAATGGAGTTTTCACGTTTCTGAGCTTCTCCGTTTGTTCCCAGTGCAAGTACAGGCCAGGGGCGCTGGAATAAAGGACCCTTCAGATGACAAAATTTGCAGACAGAGTCTTCCTAACTTCAGTGCTACTCTAGCCTAGCTCCGCGAATGCACCATTCCGCTTTGTCGATCCGACGCCTCTCGTGATCGTATGATTCTACTCAAGCACGTAATTTCACGCTTAAAACAACAAATGATTTTCAAAGGTATTTTCATACCCGCAGGCTTAGCCTTTTAGGCCTGGCCGATGAGCCCGCTTCTCAAGGCTCAAAGTCTTCTACCGATCAGAGCTGCACTATTTTATCTATCCAACGAGCCTTGCCGTCAGCCTTCGGGATTTGGCAGTCGTTCGTACGTGCGAGGTCTTTAGTGTAATACTGCAAAGTGAGGATATCCGGAAAATGGCCAAGTCTGGAGCGGTAATTTTAAATAAAATACGCACTGGAGTTTTTGAGGTCTTAGAAGCAGTTTTCTTGCTTCGTCGCCTCCAGAGACTTCTCTTGTGGGCCCTTTTGGCTATCCGTTAAAACAGATAGTGCTTGAATCGGGTCATCCCAGCTCTAGATATCAGAGGTTAAAGTAGGGTATTTTGGTGAAAGTTCTACTTTCGTCAAAATGACACGAGTGCAACTATGAGCCAGGGGCGCTTTTACTTTTGAGGCCCTTAACACAGCTTTCAGGTGTCGTGCATACAGTCGTTGGATGCAGAATGTCTCCAGTTATCCAGTGAGCTTCGTTTCCTGTCAGCAGGGTTCACCGTTCACCGTCGGCAGCCGTTTGAATTGTCAGATGGCAGTTTGAGAAATAGCTGTCTGGAACTCGTAAAAGCAATTTAATCAGGGGCGCCTAATTTTTCAAGGGGTTAAACGATGGATTTTGCAGTAGTGTCTCCCAGCAGACATTTCTTCCTTGTTCAGTAGGCTTTCCGATGAATTATTCAGATCAGTCTCAACATCACCTAGTCATCCGGAAATCAGTGTCGAAGTTGGCCAGTCGTGACAGTGCTGTCAGCTATAAAATAGGGAGTTAGTAAAAAGTGAAGTATCTTGAACAAATGGACGCCTATATGCTCAAGAGATGACTTTTCGGAATCGTTGAAGCATAACGATGAATCTCAAAGCTTCAACAAAATTGTCAACTGAAGTTCAAAATATACTTATTCATAAATGGCGATTTTCTATTTTTAGTGCCCTTGCATGATAATAAATATTTTATTATTATTTTCAAATTTGAACTTCCAGTCAGTGGCAGTGGAACTGAAAGGCAACCAATCAGAGGACTTCTATTCTTGTTAGGGTTTTCAATTCTTGCAATTACCAATTGGTGCGAATTTCTTCTTATTTAACATGGCGCCATCTTCATTGTTACAAAGCTTTCAAAAGGAAATTCGTATTTCTCAAGAGCAAATTTAATCTTAAGAGAAATTCGTGATTTTCTAAGGAAAGTTCATTTCTTCAAAGGGAAATCGAAGTTTATTAATTTTCAAAGCAAAATTCAAAGCAAATTCGTATTTCCTCAAGAAGAGAAGGCGCATATCTTTAGAGCAATTCCTTAATTCTCAAAGGCGTATTCAAAGAAATTCGCAAATCCTTTAGATATTCAAAGGCGGATTTAATAATCAAAGCCAATTCCTCAAATTCAATATAAATTCGTATTTTCTTCAGAGAAAATTCGAATTTCTTTCAAAGGCGCAAATTTAAAAGATAAATTCGTGGTTTTCAAACAAGGCGAATTCTTCCAGTTCAAAGGTAAAATCTTCATCAATTTCCAGGGGCGATTTTTCCTAACATATCTTTTTGCAAAATAAAGTTCACAAATATCAGTTATTTGAAGAAATCTTGGGCGATTTTCATAGAAAAAGAGCAATATAAAAACGTCTTTTTCATCCTTTAATCTCAGATTTCTCACAAAATACAAATTGCATGTTCCTGAAATTGGCGAATTCTACAAGTCTCAGTATCTGGATCATTTTCATATAATTTCCTCGAGTTAAATTTGTGCGTTTGATTTTTCACGAATTTTTCAAGTGAAAATTCTCTGTACGATCGAGTAGAAGTTGAATTTTCGCAAATTTCACGTTCTGGGTTGTCTTCGAATCCTTTTCTGGACAAAACCCATATCTCGGATTTTTCGCTGATAATAATTCTTCGAAAGGCTATTTTTAACTCTCGCAGGCTATTTTTAGCTTCCAGAAATCTTGTTAGAATATAGTCGAGTTCACAGTCAACAGGCTAATTTTTCAGAATGCAGTTCACTCAGCTCGAATACAGGACAAAAACCGTCCTTACTCATGATTTTCTCAGGTTGGTTGAGACAGACCTTCATAAAGTATTGCCAGAGACAGTACTTGATCCGGTCAAGATCAGAAGTTCAATCATTCAGAATATTGAGCAATCTGGTTTACTAGAGGCCGCTTCCATACCTATCTCCGTTCATTGTATTGAATTCGTAATGGCTTGTATTAAGCATTACAATCCTACTACTCGTGAGATAGCGTTAGTTGACGGACGGGTCATTTGCAGTCTCAAACCTTTGGACATCAAAAGGAGTTTTGGCATTCCTCAACACCAGAACAGCCTAGTTGTTTCTATGGAGCAGTGTGCGCAGGCATTTGATGCTGATGTGGACAAGTGTAAGAAGAAGATGGCAGAAAGATGGTTAAAACAAGCAAAGAACAGATTGCCAAACAATGTGGGTCGTGGTGAGTACAAGGATGAGTATGCGATTCTAATCACACTCAATCGTCTCGTGTCAAGCATACGCGTCGTTTTCCAGCCTTTGGATGTATTACATTATTGGTCGCATCATTTCGGGCAGGAGCATTATGACTGGGCATCCTTCATCAGCGATATTCTCCACAGGCAAATCACCGGTTTCTAGTTGCTCATGAGTTTCATATGTGTTCATATCTCGTGTACTTGATCGCTTATCAGGGTCAGTTCCGAGGACTAAACACCGTGGGCATTCTCAGTGTTCAGAAAGTCTATCAGTATTATGATCAGCTTGAGTTCACCAGAGCTGAACGTCATTTCAAGCATGTCACGGTGGGCTTTTCTACTTATAATAAAGGAGGAATTGACCGAATTGCACGTCAGATCTCGGCAGTTGCTAGGGCAGCGATGGATGGATGGGCGGATTGGTTTATTCACTCCCAACATACACCTACATCCGAGTATATACGGCTTCACAGAAATCCATCTCTCGCTTCCACGCTATCCTTCGGATAAGACAATCTTCAGGAGTTCCTAAGACAGATGCATGATGTTCATCGTCTTCTACGCCGCAGGCACAGACCATCACTCAACTTTCCTTTTCAGTTTGGAATGTATTGGTGCAATTTGGCAATTGATAGTAAGATCGCAGGACAAGAACTTGAGAAATATCATCTTAAGTATCTTGTCGAAGCACGTGCCTATGACCTTTCAGGTCATTATACAGCTCGCCTTGCTGGAGGCACATATCATGAGCCTTCTATAGAGGATTACTGGGAAAATTGCGCAGATGACTTCGAGGTTCGCAGACGCAGTTACGGCCGCTTTTCTCTTCCACAGATTTCTGTTTTCTTGTCAGAGGATGTGGGAGGTTTATCAGATGACGAGGGAGAAGTTCTTCGTCAGTTTTTCAGAGAGCAGGTCGATACACAACCGTTGCCAGCAGTTGATTGGTACGCCAAGGAATACGCAACGGTCAAAGAGAGGTCAAGTAGAGTTATTCAGAACAGTATACTTTACCTCGACAGCAAGAAGACAAGGAGGGTAAGTATGCCCAGAGCAGAGCCGCCAGTAGTGGTGAATCCTTCGCTACCTTCCTCGTCAAGACCTAACAAAAAGAAGAGGAGTAACCCTCCCAAGAAAGTACAAGCGCCAAACAATTCAAAGGGCAAGGCGCTTGCCACTATTACACACACGGAGCCTGACAGACATCCGGTTACAGAGCCAGTTCAGAGGTCAGTTCAGAGCACGCCAGTACCTGAAGTTCCTATACCAGTTTCAGAGCCGTCACCAGTCCCAATTCACATTGAATTGGATTTAGACTCTCCACCTCGCAGCGAGGCCTCTACACATTCACTCTCATCAGTACCTCTTGTCGCTAGTACAGACCCTTCTAGTAGCATTAGCCGAGATCAATCTTGGATCGAAGCTCAGCTAGGAAGGAAGAGGAGGCAGCCATCTTATGTTCTTAATCATTCAGATTTTGACGACATTTATCAGGATGCGCCAGATAAAAGAGTTAAGAACATGGTTCACGTAGAGAGAAACACTGACATGGAGATTGTCGTCGAGACTGCTATACCTCCACAGGGGAAGAACTTGGCTGAGTTGGAATCTCAGGATTTTGAAGTTATCACAGTCAACCTTGGTCGCAGCACACGCCAGACTCAGATTAATTTCCTACAAGTTGCTACGGACAGTGCCAGGGATAGAATACTAAAAGACGGAGAGGATAAGGCAGCCCTCAAGGCTGAAATCAAACAGCTTCGTCAGTACATTTCTAGTCTTTTGCATAGACCTAATGCCATTAACACACTCCTACCGATGCTTGAGCCTCGAGCAGAGCAAAGTCAACTCAATCACTTAGTTGCATATGGCAAGCGTTTGGAGGAATGGGAGGAAGAGTTCGTTGCTAGAGGCCGTACTATTCTTACAGAATTATATCAGTTGCGGTACAATGCACGAGAGCTCCGTCTTCGTCTTCAGGATGAGGAACGGGATATGGCAATGAACAAACCCAGAGATGAGATTATGATTGCTCACCTGAGTGTGGCTTATGATACAGTCACAGATGCAGAGGACAGAGAAGCTATCTACTCTTGGAAAACACAATTGGTTTTCAAGGTAAAGATAGAGGACAGTTTAGCATCAGAGTTGGCTGAGAGTAGAGAGCACGCCACTAGTGCACTCCGGTTTGTGAGAACTTTATTTTCTCGTTTGCCGTGCCGTTACCAGATCGAGGGTGGTGCCTACGTTGAGCTTACCGACGTTCATTCAGAACTCCAGGCACTCATTCATACCATTTTCAGTGGGGAGACCGTTGGCTGTAAGGTTACTCAGCTTACAGTCATGTCAGCATTGTTTGACGAGGCAACGAGGAGTAGGGGTGAACTTCAGTCTCAGATCACAGCTGGTGAGGATATGCTGCATCGACATAGTATTCTTCGTCAGAGTCTCATAGCTCCAGATAGTGATACAGTTAACAATCTCATTGAGGGATTGGTTGCTCGAGATCACGACCAGTAGACTTCAGTTCCCACCTCTCAGGATAGACGTTACACACACGAGTTGAACTTGGTGTTACCCTTTCAAGTTAACTCGATGTTGTCATCACATGCATATCTATTCTGAGATCCGCCTTTCACACTTGGAGTTTCTTTTAGGGTTTTTCGTTAACTGATGGACGTCTTCCAATTAACTCGCTTTCAATAAGGACGTGCATGCTCGCACAATTGTCCATTTTTAGATTAGATGTTTCGGTTAACTGATGGTAGTTTTCCAGCTTAACTGTATAGTTTACTTCATTAGGGTTTGGCAATTAATCTTGCATGCATTGCAAGAACGTAGATGACTCAAGGTGATTTTAGGGTTCCCTACACCTTGATGTATATAAATAAGAGCTTTTGCTCATTTGTAAATAACTTTTGCTTGAGAGAGAAATATATGCTGCGCCTACCTTGCCCTCAATATTACTCTTTTGGTATTTGTTCATGTGTCTTCACTATTGCAATTAATTGTTATGCCACATAGGGTTTCAAGAGATTGTAGTGGTGAATTCTTTCCTTAGTTTAGATAAATCTGTTTGAACATCTTTATCATTGAGATCAATTGTTATGCCACATAGGGTTTCAAGAGATTGAGGTGATAAATCTGTTTTGTGTCTATTTACCATTGTGATCAATCGTTATGCCACATAGGGTTTCGAGAAATTACAGTGATAAATCTGTTTTGTGAATCTTTATCAACATAATCAAAGGTTATGCCACATAGGGTTTCGTGAGATTGTGATGATAAAGGCTGTTTTGTGAAGACTTTGCTATTTCAATCAAGTGTTATGCCACACAGGGTTCCATAAGATCGTCTTGGTAAATTCTTAAATCTGTTTTGTGCCCAATAAGCTTGTTTAGATTGAGATGATAGTTGCGCCACCTTGCCCTCAAGTAGAGAATCTAAACCCGTTTATCGTCAGTTAGTCAAACCTTGCTCCGTTTCCTCTCGCTCTGTTTTCCTGAGGAGATTGGATAGATTAAATTTAAGTTGTAGTTAGTAGATCTGCAAAACCAGAGAAAACTCAGCTGCAACGTATAGGTTCTTTCAAGAAAGCCTTGTGCCTCTACAGCTGAAACAAAAAGACAGGACATAGTTTAGCTTATTTTCCTTTGCAAGTATTTTTGTCAAAGCACAACGAGGGAGCTTCCCCTCCTAATTTGAAGAGCACTCATTGCGTAGTGTACATAGGCTGTTCATAACAACTTTTACTCCAGAGGTGTTAGTTGTTACGCCAACAGATTGCAACCACTCAAAATGCAATGCCAAGACTCTTGGCATACAACTCAAATGTTATTACAATGCTGGTAAAGATTTTGCAGCTACAGCTGTGATAAGACAGCGACTAAAATATTCAAGAACCTATGTAAATGCAACACGGAACCTAGTATGGCAGCAAACTACAATCTGATATGAACATTTACATTCTGATTTCAATGCATAGGATTGACTTAAGACTCTACCTAACAAATGCATGCCCGAATTGTTGACTGAAAATGACTTTACAATGCTCAAGTATGTAAATTGATGCACCTGGTAAATGATGGTAGACCTCTTAAAAAATTCGATTCTCCTTAATGTGAAAGCTAATGGCCTCAAGCTTGTAGCGCCTGTCCTCTTGGTCCTCCAACAATGCTCTTCTAATTTATTTGGAATTTTTCTATGCTTCCTTCTCAAAATCGACCCAGCTTCTTGGCCGCCCCTGTTCTAGCAATTGCTGATATAAAATAAAATTGTAGCAGCTTCTAAACACCCTCCTCAAGCACCAAATATCACTGCCATAGACTCTTGAATGATGCGCCTTAGTGCCCAAAGGAAATTGATGCAAGCTAGAAACAAAACAAGCAAAATCGTCCCAACTTCAATCATATAAATCCAAATCTGCAAATGAGCTCCTTGGTTTTATTTCTTCTCAGCTCCCAAAAGTTTTGCCAATGAAGTCCGAAGTGAGAAGTCTAAAGTAACTCCTCCACAATTCCAACTAAGGTTGGTGTTGCACAACCGAAATTGGCACTTAACCAGCTAGGTTTGGTCTTTCACAAACGAAGACTGGAAAACAATAAGCTAAGCATTCAGCTTCAGCAGTGTAGTAGGAAAGTGTTTGCAACTCAAGATGTCCAAATGCATAGCCCAAGCCTCTTTTTATACTTTTTTCAACCTCATCACCAAAAGACTTCTAGAAGATTCCAGAAATATTACTTAAGTGACTTTATTACTTTATTATTTTATTATTAAGTCACTTAAATCACTTTTTATTATTAAATTAATTAAATAATAAGTCATCCTTTTTGATATTTTATTTTATGGGAATAACTTAATAAATAATTAATTTAATAACATCTCTTGATTTAATTAAATCATCAATTAAGCTATCCTCATAAATTATCAATAATTTGGACAACTTAATTAAATAATTTAATTAAATCACCATACCTCCAATTCAGGGACATGACATAACTTCTCATGCCTTAGAGAATTTTTTGAGATTTTCAAAAGGTTTCAAAATTGCAAAGTGAGGGAAGATTGCGTCCAAGTTCATTGAACAGCTGATTTAGGGTTTTGAGGAAGAAAGCAAAAGAAAGCAAAGTAAAAACAAAACCCTAAGTCCATTTAACATCTTTCTTTCATGTATTTTTCATTATTTTTGCAGGTAGCATCCAGAGGAGAAAGTTGGAGCAGCAAGTTTGAAGAATTTTTGTGATTCAAGAATCCATCTTTGCTGGTTTTACATCAGAATTTTCAGACCAGCAAGCATAAACCCTTGCTTTTTCAAGCTTTTTGTTCCAGAAGATCGAATTTTTCAAGCAAAAGGCCAAGGCTTTCCATTTTTCTGTCATCTGGGTCTTTTTGCCTCAATCTTCTAAAGAAATTTTCAAGAACTTCATCAAGTTGCAGCAAGTGCTTTTATTTTGCATGTCAGTGAAAACCTCAGTGCTTTCAAATTTCAACCATCTGGGTCTTTTTCAATCAGTCTTCTAAAGAAAACCCATATTGCAGCTTTTTTCAAGAAAATTTCAAAATCTAGGGTTGGCTGTTTTTTCGATCAAACGTCAGGGTTTTGCAAATCTAATCAACTGGGTCCATTTCTAATCTTGTTCTAAACAAAACCCAAGTGCCAGCTTTTTTCGGGAAAAATTGAAGAAATTAGGGTTTGTTGCTTTTTCAGTCAAAATTCAAGATTTTCAAAAATGGACAATCTGGGTTGTCTTGCAACGAAATTCTAAAGAAAACCCATATATCAGATAAATTCCCAAAAATTTGTCCGTTTGAAGATGAAAAACCAGCATTCTAAAAATAGAAAGTTGCTCAAAACTTGTCTGATCATAGGCGAGTTTACAGTCATTCTTCAAGGTTTTCAATATGGAGTACACTCCCCTCGAGTTTAAGACCAAATCAGCACTATGTCAAAACTACATCATCTCAGTTGAAGAACACAAGGAGGTGTGATATGAGGAAAAGGAAAGAAAAGAGTTGTGCAATACTCTTCTGTTGGAAATCAAGCAAAGTGTCAAAAGCATAAAGTTGCAGAGCTGCCAAGTTATCAAATTTGTGAGTCATCTTTTGGGGCAGCGATGTTTTTCAAAAACAAAACTCATAAAACAACTGAAGAAGTGAAAGATCCTCTAGGTTTGATCACAAAAGGCGAAGAGATCTTGGAGAATTGGAATATTGCCTTAGATAGTATCAATGCACCTGATCAAGACCAAACTTTAAAGCAGCTTTCTTCTAGAAGCTTTCTTTCCGCTTTCTCTCTATTCTTGGAACAATTCTTATCCATTCTTTGAAGAAGAGAAAGAAGATAAAATGTAATAGTTGGCGTTTCCCGTTTTTTATGCTTTCTTAGGTGTTAGATGTTATCTTCTTTCTAGATTTAGTAATAAAGCTTGCTTGTTGAGCAAGCCCTAGATTGTGAAAGCAAGGAGATTTTAGGGTTCCCTACTCCTCTGCTTGTCTATAAATAAGAGCCTTTGCTCATTTAGTTTCTTTAACCATGCTAGTGATAACAAAACGCTGAGCCTATTTTGCCTTCTATTTGTTATTCAAGTGGTTCAATTGTGTTGTGATAGCAAATTGTTGAGCCTCTTTAGCCAACAAGGAGTTAGTGTGATTGTTGTTTCTATTGTGTAAGAATAAGATTGCAAGCCTCTTTAGTTGCAATTTCTTATTCCAGGCATGTTAGAAGTGAGTTTTGTTCCAGAAGTTCGAGTAATAAAATCATGAGCCTCCTTTGCCTTGATATAAAATCTCTGATTTCCGTTATTGGTGTTTTACTTTTATGATCTTGATTTCAACTTACATTGAAGTGTGTAGATGTTCATTGAGAAAGAGTTTATCCAAGTATTTTGTCAAAAAATCTACCTTGTTCATTTCTAGTTTCTCTTGCTCTACTTATTACTTGAGAAGTTATAAACGTCTTTAGTTTAAGTTAGTCGTAGTTGAAGTTCTTAAATCAGAAAATCTCAGCTGCGGCGTTTGTGTTTTATAAACCTTGTGCTCTAAGCTGATCAAAAAGATACGCAACTTAGTTTTAGTTTACTTTCTTGAATACCATCAGCAAGAGGGAGCTTCCCCTCCTAATTTGAAGAGCATTTTTTTTTGTGCATAGCTGTCTGTTTTCAAATCCACATTCCAGAGGTACGAATTTAAACGCCAACAGACTTCAGACAAGGGAAGGGCTTTCTTTCTAAAGAATATGCTCTTTTCTATTATGATGGATGACCAAGTGTCTTTGTAGGAGCACTTGATGAAAGTAAAAAATGTTCGCAATCAATTGGAGGCCATTGATCGTAAGGTAGAAGAGAAGATATGGTGGTGATCACTTCGAAAATTTTGCCACGTTCCTACAAGCACTTCATCGAAACGCTCAACATTACATCCACCAATGTTGACTTGAAGTTTGATGAGATGTGCAACAAGTTTTTGCAGCAGGATCGGTGGAAGAAGCAGTTTGGGAGCAGCAGTGAGTCTCCTACTGTTGAACACGCATTTACTGCCAAGGATGTTGGCAAAGGAAAGTCCACTCAATAAAAAGGACGAGGTGATTCAGAGGAGGGCTCCAAGAAGTCTTTTACTTGCCATTACTGTGGGAAAATTGGTCATATACAAAGGTATTGCAAAAAGCGGTTGGTTGATGAGAAGTCCAATCAGGAAGCATCTCGAGAAGGTGTAAAGATCTGGACAAATTTTTTTTTGTCTTTTGCAATGAAATTACAATTCAACACGCACCTGTAAAGGTTAGCACTAAACCAAAACGATGCGGAAAGTAACTCTAACCAAAATGTACACCAGGATCCCGATGTGGGCAAGGTGTGAGCATTGGTCAGAGGATCTAATGCAAATGCAAACTGAAAAGAACTCTAACCAAGAATGCGCCTGTGCAGACAAGCATATGGTCACAGGATCAATGCATGATGAACTCAAGTAACCCTAACCAAGAATGGCGCCAAATGATGGCGAGCATATGGTTAGAGGGTCCCTAAACTACTCAACTGAAAGTAAATAGGCGGCAAGCCAACCTCTTCCACTTATTCAGTGGGAAATACAATAGATTAAATGAAAGATAAGAAAAGAATGGCTGATAGTACTACTAACAGCTTACAATATGTCAGAATGATCATTTAAATCTAGAGTTTTCAAGTCTTTTCTGCTGCAACTGTATAGTATGTCTTCCAAAGACCAAATGTAACTTTCAATGCTCAATCCCAACCAGAGGGACAACTTTCTTAATTCTGATATATCAGACCTGCATCATAAAATGAAGAAATCTGCAATACAATACTCACTAAAATACTCATACCTTGTTCAAATCTCACTCTAATGACAAGGAATCAAATGCAGATTGCCCTAAGCATGAAGGCGCCCCAAATGAGACCCCTAAACCTCACCAAACAACCTCTATTCTTTTTGCACAAATCCCAAGATTACATCAAAATGGTACGACCCTCTTATAGGGGCGATTTTGCTAGTAAAAATCAGAAACAGCAAATTAAAATCCACAAACTTGCAAGTATGGTCGCCCCAAGTAGACAAAATGATATGAAAAACACCCAGAACAATATCTTTTTGTATTTTTGATTTATGAATGAAAACTACCTATAGCCATGCAACATCAGCAACTCTGAAATATGACAAAATATTTGAATAACAGCTACCAAATGCAATGAAACTCAACTACAATGCAAAACAACCCATCTACAATCTAATTCTCAACTTGTTGCTATCTTTCAAGCAAGAAGATGAGCCCAATGCTAGGAGGTATGCTTTCCTCGAAGCTTGCCTGAATACATTTCAACAGCATAACAGTGTAGTAGACAAAAGATCCCAAATGAAGAGCTGAGGCCTGAATATAAAGACATGAAGAGAACCATCTAGAAGCTTCAAGAAGGGCGCCCAAAACCCTAATTTTGAATTCAACCTTTCCCTCCAAAAGATGGCGTCATTTTTCCCTTAATGAAATATTTCACTTTTTAAATAAAAGTCAATCTCCTCAAGTAGGCGTCCATTTCATTTAGCCCAATATTTGACTTTAAAAATATAATTTATCTCTCAATGAAGCATAGACCCATTAAGTCCCCTTTTTAAAAACAACATAAAGTTGTCATGCTAAGCAAAGGGGTGTTATAATATTAAAATATAATATTATAATGTGAAAATACTTATCTCTCCAAGAAAATGCACCCAAGGGCCAAAAACAGAAGTGCCAGCTGAACCAACTAAAGAAGAAGACCAACTGAACTGAACCCAACCTGTCCACTGCCAAGAATAGAATTTACTAAAAATAGTAAATTCATGAAGTTGCTCAGAATACCAAACTGACCATACCACCGCGAAGCTCTCTGAAAACCCAGAAAGAATCCGCAATCCGATTTTCAAACTTAAAGCAAGAACCTCCTCAAAATTAGGAAACCCTAATTTTACCATCCGAGTAGCCTACGGGTCTCCAGAATAGGCCAATGGTCAACTGCAACGATGACATTTGAGAAGGGGACATTACAGTCCGCCCTTCCCAAGATTGCTTGCCCTCAAGCAATCGCAAGTCTGGATGCTGTAGAATCTCCTCACTCTCCCAAGTAGCATCCTCCAAGGGTAAATTCTTCCACTTCACCAAGTATTCTTTGATTGTCCTCCTCCTCAAAGAACGCTCTCTGGAATCAATAATCTCTTCTGGAATTAAGGTCAACTGCCTTCTTCATCTAAAGGAGGCAACTGTGATGAAACAACAACATTGTGTCCAAGTGCCTTTTTGAGGCGAGACACATGGAAGACGTTGTGGACCTTACTACTCGATGGTAGTTCCAACTCATAAGCCACTGCTCCAACCTTTCTGATAACTTTGAATGGCCCATAGAAGCGAGGTTTCAGCTTCTCAGCTCCACTCTTCTTGACTGTAGACTGTCTGTAAGGCTGAAGTCGAAGATAAACCATATCACCAACCTCAAATGAACGCTCAACACGTTGCTGATCAGCGTACATCTTCTGCTGATTTTGTGCTATTTGAAGGTTGTTTTTCAAGGACTTTAAAATATCTTGACTTTGCCGCAACCAATCCTTGGCTTGAGGTGCTTTGTTGTCGCCAAACACCAAATCAGCAAAGCTAGGGGCCTCATAACCATAGAGAGCCATGAACAGAGACATCCTTATAGACATGTGGAAGGATGAATTGTAGCAATACTCCCCAATGTGGAGCCATTTCACCCATGCTCTTTGCTGCTCCGAGACATAATTCCTAAGATAGCCCTCCAACCATTTGTTCACTATCTCAGTTTGACCATCTGTTTGAGGGTGATAGTTAGTGCTTGGAGTAAGCACTGTACCACTCATCCTGAAAACTTCTTGCCAAAAGGTGCTTAGGAACTTGTTGTCCCTATCACTCAATGTTTTTTGGCAGCCCATGCAATCTAAACACTTCATGGAAAAACAAATCTACAACTTGAGCTGCTGAAAATGTGCTAGTGATGGCAAAAAAATGAGCGAACTTGGTCAATCTGTCCACTACAACATAAATACAATCCTTGCCTTGAGCCCTAGGCAATCCCGTGATGAAATCCATCGAAATGCTTTCCCATTTTTTATTAGGAATGGGAAGTGGCTGCAGTAGACCAGCTGGAAGAGAGTGTTCATTTTTGTTCATTTGACAAGTGCTACACTCCTTGATGTAACGTTGAACTTCCTCTTTCAACCCCTTCCAAGAAAACCTTTCTCGAATCTACCTATATGTTTTGAAGTAGCCTTGATGACCAGCAAGTGGAATGTCATGGAAAGTCATCAAAATCTTCTTCTTAAGTTTGGAATCAGCCACCAAAAAGATCCTCCCCTTGTAATGTATCAAACCATCAATTACCTTGTACCTTTCATCATGAAAAGTCCCTTCAATGATGCTGGTTGCGAACTTATTTTTGGCATAATCAGCAAGCAACATCTCCTTCCAATCAGCAGTAAGTTCACACAATGAACTCAAATGAGGTCTTCTGGATAAAGCATCAGCCACAATGTTGTTCTTCCCTTTAACATACTCAATGTCAAAATCGTAAGCTTGAAGCTTACTCACCCACTTCTGTTGTCTTTCATTCAAGTCTTTCTGATGCATGAAGTGCTTGAGACTATTGTGATCAGTTTTGACCACGAATTTACTCCCCACCAGATATTGTCTGAACTTGGCTAATGCATGCATGATTGCAAGCATTTCTTTGTCGTAGATAGAATAGGTTCTTTCGACACCCCTTAGTTTTCTACTTTCAAACACAATGGGATGTTTGTCCTGCATCAAAACAGCACCAACACCTTCTCCTGATGCATCACATTGCAACTCAAATGGTTTGGAGAAATCTGGTATGGCCAACACTGGACAAGAACTCATGATTTTCTTGAACTTATCAAAAACACTTTGAGCCTTTTCTGACCACATGAAAGCCCCCTTTTTAGTGAGGTCAGTAAGGGGAGCAGCACTTTGAGAGTAGCCCTTCACGAATCTTCTGTAGAAGCCACAAAGACCCAAGAATCCCTTCAAATGAGTCAAGTTTTCTGGAGGTGGCCAATCAACTATTGCCTTGATCTTTTCAGGATCAACCTTCACTCCTTCAGCGCTGATTATATGACCAAGGTAGAGCAGCTCCTTCATTCCAAATTCACATTTGGACTCCTTGGCAAACAAACTCTCTGATTCAAGAATGCTAAGCACTTCCTCCAAGTGCTTGAGGTGTTCTTCCCATGTTTTGCTGAAGATGAGAATATCGTCAAAAAAAATCAACACAAATTTCCTCAATTGTTTCTGGAAAACTCTGTTCATGCAAGACTGAAAAGTGGTCGGAGCATTAGTCAACCCAAAAGGCATGACTAGAAACTCGAAGTGTCCATAGTGGCATCTGAATGCCGTCTTCTCGACATCGGAACCTCTCATCCGGATTTGATAGTAGCCCGACCTCAAATCAATTTTCGAAAAGAACTTCGCACCATGTAGCTCATCAATGAGCTCATCAATTCGAGGAATAGGATACCGATTCTTTATGGTGCTTTGATTCAAGGCACGATAATCCACACACATGCGGATGGTGCCATCCTCCTTCACAAGGACTACTGTTGAAGCGAAGGGACTCTTGCTTGGGCGAATGAAACCCATCTCCAAGAGTTCTTTTATGTTCTTCTCGATCTCATCCTTCTGCTTCTTAGGATACCGATATGGTGTTGTGATGACTGGTTTGGCCCCTTCTTTGAGTTCAATGACATGCTCTGCTCCTCTTTCAGGAGGCGGCCCAGGAGGTAAATCAGCAAACACCTTACTCCTCTTGGTAAGTATAGACTAAATATCTGGAGGGTAGTCCCTCTTGGTCTCAACTGGACTAGCTAGAAGAACCATGCATTCCGCAGCCCACTCAACTTGATTGTGCCGAATCAGCCTCTCCATTCTTTTGAATGAAACAATTCGAGGACCTCCATTGGACATTCCTCTTAACACCACCCTCTTTCCATCAGATTGGAACTTGAGCTCCATTGTTTGTAAATTGAGAGAGATTTCACCAAGAGAACGTAACCATTGTATACCAAGTACTGCATCAGTGTCACCAATAGTAACCACATAGAAGTCATCCTTGACTTCATAGTTGCCCAACTGCATAGACATGTTAGGAACTCTTCGGTTGCATGAAATATGAAACCCATCAGCCACCATGACTTTGAAGCCTTCAAATTCTTCAGTTTTGAGACCTCTTTTTGCAACCACTCCTTCGTCAATGAAATTATGTGTGGCCCCAGTGTCAATCAATGCAACAATTCGGTGACCCCCAACTCCACCACGAACCTTGAAAGATTCGTTCTTTTGGAAACTAGAGAGTTGGGCAATAGGGGCCCCAACTCCTTGCTCAAGATCAGACTCTTCTGGAGCTCTTTCTTCCTCCTTGTCCCCAAAATAGGACTACTGGTCAGACATATCAGATTCTGATCCATAATCAGAATAGGTCCCCATTTGGTTATAATGCCCTCTTCCAGGACATCTATGACCCTTAACCCAAGACTCCAAACATGTATAACACTTGCCCTCTTTTCTAAGCTGTTCACGTTGCTCTTCAGTCAACTTGGGTGGGAATTTCTTTTGCTGATTTGAAAAATGCCTCTTATCCTTCTTGTGACCTGTTGGCGTCAAATCTAACACCTCTGGAGTGCAGGTTTGTACGGACAGCTATGCACACTGCGTAATGAGTGCTCTTCAAATTAGGAGGGGAAGCTCCCTCGTAGTGCTGGAATGCGTGGAAAAGAAAAGTAATCTAAATCCTATCTTTTTGTTCTCAGCTGGAAGAGGCACAAGGTTAAGAAAACCAAGAACGTTGCAGCTAAGGATTTTCTGGTTTCGCAGATCATTAACTACAACTAAGCTAACTATTTTAAATCTATCCAGTTTCCTCAAAAGCGAGCATGAAATGGGCGGGGATGACTATCGAGGCGATAAATGAGTTTAGATTCTCTACTTGAAGGCAGAGTGAGCATCTGTCGGCTCAATCTAGACAAGTTTGTGGGCACAAAAGCGATTTAAGAATTTCATGACAATCTCACCCAGAAACCCTATGTAACAATTGATCATGATAGTAAAGACTCACAAAACAGATTTATCATCACAATCTCACTTAAGAGCCCACATGGCACTAACGCTTGGTGCCAATGATAAAGGTGCAAAATAGATTTATCTAAACTATGGGAAGAATTTACCATGACAATCGCATGAAACCCTATGTGGCATAACAATTGATCATAATAGTAAAGACTCACAAAACAAATTTATCATAACAATCGCATGAAACCCTATGTGGCATAGCAATTGATCATCTTTTGGTAAAGATGCACAAACAGAGAAAAAATTCACCGTTACAATTTACGCTTGAAACCCTATGTAGCATAACAATTTATTCACATTAATAGCGAAGACACATGAACAAATACCAAAAGAGCAATATTGAGGGCAAGGTAGCGGCATATGGTACCTCTCAAGCAAAAAAGTTAATTACAAATGAGCAAGCTCTTATTTATATGCCATCAAGGTGTGAGGGGGTCCCTAAAATCACCTTGTATTAGCTCTGGAGTCTCATAGGCCCTTGAGATTTAATTATTAAACCCTAATGAAGTAAACTACTCTGATTAAGCTGAAGCTACCATCGATTAACTGGTACATTTAACCTAAATGGACCATGTGCAAGCATGCACGTCCTTATTTAAAGCAAAGTTAACTGGACACTACCCTCAATTAACTGAAAAACCCTAACCCTAACTCCTGTGTTGATAATTCCAAGGATGAGATAAGCATGTGTTAAGTGAGCAAGTAAACTCAAGGCCGGATTGAGTTAGCTGCGTTGAGTTCAACATGGCATTCATGCGGTTTCCAATACGGAAGATCACTCCATGTCATCTCGGTCTAACACTTCGACCAAGAACTCCTCAATCTCTCTGTCATCTGGCACTTTGATGCTGTTCAAAGCAATAATAATCTGCCTCTTCAATTCCTTGTCGCCTTCTTTGACCGTATGCATGCATTCTTTGACATCCTCAGCCGCCTTCTTGAAACTAGCTGAAATTATTGAAATGTGATCTAAAATCTCCATCAAGATATCACGAACAAGCTTTTGAAACTTAGTTTGCACAGTCTCGAGATCAGCGTAGGTACCATCTTCACGAAGACAATGGCATAGGATCCAAGTGACTTTGGCGGCTCTGTAAATGAAATGATCCCTGTTCCTTTTGCAGCGTAACGCTTCTTTGTCAGCTGCTATGATGAAAACCTAAATTAAGACTGATTTGGTCTTGAATTCAGTCTAGTTGAACTACCTTCTGAAAAACTTGCCCGTTGACTGTGAACACGGCTATGTTCTGACAACTTTCTCCGGAAAGTTAAAATGCTCTGGACAAGGCTAAAAATACCCTGTCGGAAGATAATCTTCACCAAAAATTCTGAGACATGGGTTTTGTCCGGAAAATGATTCTAAGACAAACCACAACGTCAGAATTGTGAAAAAACGCCATTTAGCCTAACATGCAAAGACTTTTCAGTCGAGAACTGCAGGGGTTTTAAAGTTTCAGGGCATTTTTCTTGAGAAAATCTGGAAACATGGGTTTGTACTGCTTGAATTTTTGAACAAGCGGATAATGCGATTTTCAAAAGATGTGATTCAAGCCCACATACAAAGAAAATTCTACCGGAAAAGCAGAGCTTCCAAAATGAAGGCCCTACTGAAGGACGATTTTCTGAAAAAATCAAGAATGATGGGTTTTCTTTGCACCAAATGCTAGTATGCGAACCAGTTAGTCAAACTCTGAGAAAATATTTGAATTTCTTTGACATGCGAAGAAAGTACCTAAGATGAGAAATAGAAGAAATAAGACAGAAGATAGAAAGTTTTGCTTGTTTTGCTTCTGAAGAATTCGCCAATCTCTTTTCTAGAACTTGATGAAACCTGCATGCAAAGTGAAAATAAAGTCTAGAATCTTCTTCCTCTGCACAATCTGAATTCGTTGCTACGAAGAACGCTGAATTCTGACACCTGTAGCACCTTTAGCTTGCTGCTCGCTCAAGAAGAATGTAGACTTCGAAGTTTGAAATGAAGAAATAATGGACGCCAAGGCTGAAATAAATAGGCTTTCATCATTGAAATTCGCATAAAGCACTAAAGCTTGAAAAATGGCGCTTGGCTTCTAATTGGACCTCATTTTAGTTAACTGAAACAAAGATAAGCTAAATAAATCGCCATGCTTTAGGGTTTCCCTTTTCAATCTTCAGTTAACAACTTCATGCGAATTTGACTTTAGTTAGCAATCCATATTAAGTTCGCCATCCTTCACACTTGCTTTAGATTCACAAATTAGAACTAAAGCGTCCCTTTTGATAACTAAAGTTGGCAATAAGGAATTTGCCAATTTCATGCAATTCTAAAAATAGCGACCCTTTCAAGACTTTAGTTGACATAGAATGAATGCGCCAACTTCACACTTATGCTTCAATTCTAAAAATAACAACCCTTTTGGAACTTAAGTTATCATTCTTTGTAAAATGTGCCAGCTTCACAAAACTATGCTTCATCATTTATGCCGTCCCTTTTAGAACTTCAGTTGACAAAAGATGAATTTTCCATCTTCACAAAGTCTTCACAATTGCAACCAAATTGGCCATGCATGTGAACTTAAGTTGACTTTCAAGAATAATCTTCAGTTAAGTCAACATGCAATCAAGTTAACTCAACATGTAAGGTTGTTAACTGAACATGCAAACTAGTTAACTTAACATGCAAACTGAAAGATCACTCAACATGCCAATATATGAACTGAAGATAACAACCCAGAAAACGTTTAGTCTAACTGCAGTCAGAACTCCATTTAAGGCGTCCATTCAACTCTCTTTCGAAAATTCAACTTTGACCTCTTAAGGCGAATTCCAGACTTTAGCCAAATTTCATGAAAATTTAAGCTAAAACCTCTGTCGGGACCCCTGTTCATCCTCTGACACTGGTTGACTGACTTCTCCGATTGGCTAGCTGACAGGTGCATTGCAGAGCTAAGTAAAACTGATCAAAAGATATCTTGACACTGACATGACACTGACACCAACTCCATATTTGAAAAACCCAAAAACGACCTTCTGACATTACTTTAACAAAGTTAAGACTCAATTAAGCAAAATGCCTTAGTGAAGCAAAAATTTTGGTTTTGGGTACAACATGACCAAATGGCTTTGGTGGAAATTTAGGACTAGGGGCTGATAACTCCATACTCCAAGACTTTTTGATGGCTTCTTCGAGACTTGGTGGATCGAAGGCTTTAACCCACCCTTTCAAAGGCTCAATCAATCCTTCAGAAAACAATACAACCAATCTTCTTTCAGTGATGTTGGGCACCATCACGGAAAGCCTTTGGAAATCAGCTATGTAGGAATCCAAGGAGCCATGCTGCTTCAATTGTGCAAGCTCACGAAATTTCACTTCAAGATCCTTAGTGTCGAACCTATCAATCAGCTTATTGGTGAATTCATCATAGGTTTGAATGAGATTGTGGCCAAGCGTGACCAAACCATGGTACCACCACTCATGGGCAGCTCCCTCCAAATGAAGCATTGCAAACTTGATGGCATCTTCTTCTGGCATGGGACGAAGTGAAACGTAGTTGTCTAACTTCTGAACCCACAATCTTGCTGAACAACTATCACTTCCATCGAAGTGAGCCAATGACACCTTCCCAAGGGCTTGTTGATAATCGGTTCTAGGAGTCGTATGAGCACGGTTATCAACTCTTCCTCCGTTTCTTCTATTTCTTTGGTTCAAGAATTGATCAAAGGACCATTGGTCTCTAAGATCAGGGGGTAAGGTGGCATACTCCATGTAGGCTTGCCTAGCATCATCTCCAAAAGGAACGACAGCTTCAACTTGCGGTTCCTCCCTCTGAGTGAATGTAGGGAAGAGAGGCCTAGAGGTTGTTCCTCTAGAGGTGGCGTCATGCTGACCAATAGTTCTACTCCCTCCATTACCATTGTTCCCATTGACTCCACTGTTTTCTCCTGTAGCATAGTTTTGATTAGGAATATGATTCTGAGGAGTTTGCTGGTCCATTTGTGCAAGTAACCGAGACATCAACTCAATCATCCCATCAAATTTCTTTTCCATCCTTTCATCTCTTTCATCCATGGCCTGCTTATGACTTTCAGCCATGTTCTCAACTGTCTTACCAGTATCTACTATTCTTCCTGTTTCTCTCAAAGCTTCTGGCACTGGTGGAAACTGTGTCTGTTGTCTTTTGGCCTGACTTCTGGTGAAGTATCTGCAATCACTGTCACTCATCTGACAACTGAATCACTGTAGGGCACAGGTTGGCAGAATCATGGCTCTAATACCACTGTAAAGATCCGGACAAATTTTTTTTTGTTTTTTGCAATGAGATTACAATTCAACACGCACCTGTTAAGGTTAGCACTAAACCAAAACGATGCGGAAAGTAACTCTAACCAGAATGTACACCAGGATCCTGATGTGGGCAAGGTGTGAGCATTGGTCAGAGGATCTAATGCAAATGCAAACTGAAAAGAACTCTAACCAAGAATGCGCCTGTGCAGACGAGCATATGGTCAGAGGATCAATGCATGATGAACTCAAGTAACCCTAACCAAGAATGGCGCCGAATGATGGCGAGCATATGGTTAGAGGGTCCCTAAACTACTCAACTGAAAGTAAATAGGCGGCAAGCCAGCCTCTTCCACTTATTCAGTGGGAAATACAATAGATTAAATGAAAGATAAGAGAAGAATGGCTGATAGTACTACTAATAGCTTACAATATGTCAGAATGATCATTTAAATCTAGAGTTTTCAAGTCTTTTCTGCTACAACTGTATAGTATGTCTTCCAAAGACCAAATGTAACTTTCAATGCTCAATCCCAACCAGAGGGACAACTTTCTTAATTCTGATATATCAGACCTGCATCATAAAATGAAGAAATCTGCAATACAATACTCACTAAAATACTCATACCTTGTTCAAATCTCACTCTAATGACAAGGAATCAAATGCAGATTGCCCTAAGCATGAAGGCGCCCCAAATGAGACCCCTAAACCTCACCAAACAACCTCTATTCTTTTTGCACAAATCCCAAGATTACATCAGAATGGTAAGGCCCTCTTATAGGGGTGATTTTGCTAGTAAAAATCAGAAACAGCAAATTAAAATCCACAAACTTGCAAGTATGGTCGCCCCAAGTAGACAAGATGATATGAAAAACACCCAGAACAATATCTTTTTGTATTTTTGATTTATGAATGAAAACTACCTACAGCCATGCAACATCAGCAACTCTGAAATATGACAAAATATTTGAGTAACAGCTACCAAATGCAATGAAACTCAACTACAATGCAAAACAACCCATCTACAATATAATTCTCAACTTGTTGCTATCTTTCAAGCAAGAAGATGAGCCCAATGCTAGGAGGTATGCTTTCCTCGAAGCTTGCCTGAATACATTCCAGCAGCATAACAGTGTAGTAGACAAAAGATCCCAAATGAAGAGCTGAGGCCTGAATATAAAGACATGAAGAGAACCATCTAGAAGCTTCAAGAAGGGCGCCCAAAACCCTAATTTTGAATTCAACCTTTCCCTCCAAAAGATGGCGTCCTTTTTCCCTTAATGAAATATTTCACTTTTTAAATAAAAGTCAATCTCCTCAAGTAGGCGTCCATTTCACTTAGCCCAATATTTGACTTTAAAAATATAATTTATCTCTCAATGAAGCATAGACCCATTAAGTCCCCTTTTTAAAAACAACATAAAGTTGTCATGCTAGGCAAAGGGGTGTTATAATATTAAAATATAATATTATAATGTGAAAATACTTATCTCTCCAAGAAAATGCACCCAAGGGCCAAAAACAGAAGTGCCAGCTGAACCAACTGAAGAAGAAGACCAACTGAACTGAACCCAACCTGTCCACTGCCAAAAATAGAATTTACTAAAAATAGTAAATTCATGAAGTTGCTCAGAATACCAAACTGACCATACCACCGCGAAGCTCTCTGAAAACCTAGAAAGAATCCGCAATCCGATTTTCAAACTTCAAGCAAGAACCTCCTCAAAATTAGGAAACCCTAATTTTACCATCCGAGTAGCCTACGGGTCTCCAAAATAGGCCAACGGTCAACTGCAATGATCACATTTGAGAAGGGGACATTACAGAAAGTGCTCACGTAGCGGAGTAGATTGAGCAGAGGGGGCAAAGGGAGTCTGCACACTTTGCATTTTGATGACCAGCACAATATGGGTAGACTTAGTTTTTTTGTTTGTACGATGACCATTAAGGGAGGGTATTAAATATTAAATGTCATATTAATGGGCATCTTAACGTTCTTTTAATTTAGCTTTGTAACTTGTGTTACTTCTTCCGTTAGTTTTCCGTTTTGGCATCAATCACGATTCCGTGATTGGTCGCCTATCATTGTAATTTATATATTCATTGCTCTGTCAATCAATAAAGTAATCTGATAATTTATACAACACAAACCTTGTCTAAACCCACAAGGGACCGAACTCGGACCCTTGACCCAGTTCAGACCGGATCGGGACTCGGGGCCCCCAAGGGATGGACCAATAAATTGAAGAAAACAAAATATTTTGTTGCTTGGCTAGAATATTTCTTGCATTAATGAAAAATTCGTTGATGCCATGAAAAGTTTCTCAATTGCTAGAAAAGCTAAAAAGTCACCAAAAAAAAAAGGTTGCAGGAATGTTTTGCCAATCGCAGAAAAAATTGTCAATCCCTAGAGATCGCAAAAAGTGACGAAAAATTGCCAAATGCATTGATTCGAAAATGTTGCCAATCACTAGGAAAAACACCAAAAAAGCGTGCCAAAGGCCGTAAAGTCACCAAAAGCACGCACCAAAAACTAGAAAAGACATGGAAAGTCTAGATTTGAGCTCATACTATCAATGGTAAATGAAACACCTAGGAAATTCCAAAACACCCTTGCAAAATAAAAGGCTGTAGTCAATGTACAATGTCCATTATTGTGTTTCGATAATATTGGTTATCTAAATATGTATTAATTGTTGTACTAGTTATTGTCAGCTTTGAGTAGTTATAAGTGTTGATTGGTTAACGGTTGTGTACTTCTTGGCAATCATTGGGTCCTTTAAATAGATTGGGTATCATCAGGGAAAGTCGTATGAGCTAATCGGATCAACTCCGATCCTTGCTTGACCATCTTTGTTCTTTTGTAATAATTTCATGTGCGAATAAAGATATATTTTACTTATGTATTTGGTATGCATTTTCATCTCTATTGTTAATCCATGTATTTAATTTACTCTATTGTTAATCCATGTATTTAATTTATCAAATAGAGCAATAAACATTTGGCATCGTTGCCTTAAAGAAATCAGGTCAGATTTGAGAGATTCATGCCCTTAGACCCCAATAAAGGTGAAAAGAGACCACAATGTGGTCAAGATCAAGAGATCAGGCAATCTTTAAGGATCATTGAGCAAAGGGAATGAAGGAGAAGATTACAAGAAACATTTGAGAAAAATACAATCGTACGATTCCTAAGTTGGAGCCCTTTCCGAAAAGGCGGCCAAGTTGAAAAGTCAAGACAACCTTCCCTAAATGAGGGAAGTTGGGAGACAAAGTCACAGTCCTTCACAAAATTGTACAAGAGTAGCCTTCGCGGCATTGAGAGGTTTTCAATCAAAGGAGAAGAAGTCGAGCCAAGGGTGTATAAAAGAAAATGTAAAGGCAAAACAAGTGTGCGGAAGGATGAAGCCAAGGGAAGAGTTGAGGATTCCTATGTGGCCGAGAGTGCTAGAGAAGCACCGAAACTATAATGTCCCCCTTTTTGGTCATGTCATCATTGAAATTAGCTTTGGCTTCCTTGGTGATCATCAGTATTGCCAGAAGGGATATTTGATGTTTTTGAGGAGCTCTGGAGTATCTTGGCACCTTCAGATGTCACTTCTGATCAAGTTTTGTATTTTCCATATTTTCAGTTAGTTGTGCGGTAAATATTTAATAATTAAATAATTAATATTAAGTTGTCAAAAAAGCAAAAATTAAAAGACAACTTAAATTAATTATTTTAAATATGAGCAAAAGTGACTAAAGTGTTGGAAAGCTAATAATTTAATAATGCCACTTTTTGTTGAAATAAGAAATTAAATTAAAAGTAAATATTAGTTTTTCAAGAAAGGTGTGGTGGAGTTACAGAAGAAGGAATAAAAGTTTCTTGGAGTTATTTTTGGAAATTATGTAGGATTTTTTGAAAAGGAATGTTATGTTGTTGGAAAATTTCTAGAACTTCGTGAAGACACTCACCTTCATGGAGAATATCACCTCTGAAATTGAAAGATGTTTCTTGGGTGATGGCTGACAATTCTACATAGGGGGTGTGTAGGTGCTTAATGTGACAAAATTCAGAGTTTAAATATAAATGTATGTATTTTCAAGAGAGTTAGGTGTTTTTTGGTGAATTATCATTTTGTCCATCAAGTCACACTTCTCAGAACTATTGGCCTAGCTTTATACTTGAATTGTTCAAATTCCATATAGGTATTAATGAGGTTGATATGTAATTCTAAGAAATTTCAAATAGAAGCCTGTTTGAAGTGTCGTACTTATTCCATACTCTGGACAGAGTTAAATATATATAAGGCAGAGTTGTCAAGGATTAAGCCAGTCGCTAATTGAGCTATCCCTACTAAATCTAACCCCAAAAACTCATTTTTCATAGTGTTGACATTTTGTCAAATAGTTGTTGTGCAAACTCATGAATTCTGATTTTCTAAGTTTTGTTTGATTGCTTTTGATGTTTGGTTGAGTGTTTTCAATGGCAATAACATAAAGGAAATGCATAGAACCGATATATAAATGATTACACAACATAAATTGATAAACCCACATCCACTTATGCCATTAAATTAAAGATATAAGGTCTGATTAAAATGACAGTTATGTCTGGTATGAAAATTATCAGACTGTAACAGCTCTATTAAACCCAATACAAATGAAAGATTTGAATACCCAATATGCCAATAACATACTCATTCTATGCCAGCATGAAAATACAATGTATGAAGGCTGATATGAGGATGATAACAATGGTAGAAAACTAAAATAGAATGTGAAATATGCAGCTACAGGTCTGATCGTTGTTATGGAAGTACTGATATGAAATTGGTTGCCAAAAACAACTTCAAATGCCCACAAAACCCCTTCCAAATGATGGAGCACCAACTAGAAATGGTACGGTTGGTATGGAAGATGTCAAATCCTCAATGTAAACTTGTCAAACGGCTGAAATAAATCTGCAATGATGATTGTGCCTCAAACCCTAGGTGCACTTGGCCAAAAATTGTACAACCAACAAGTAGAATGCAAACATGTGATAGTATTGGCCTGGTTGAGACTTGATCTATCAATGGTTGCACCTGATCTGAAGAAATATGCTGATATAACATTGCTGCAAACACAGGCCTGAAAATTAAACACCTGAAACTCCTCCAATGAAGCCCAAACGAAGACCCAAGGTAGGTCCTCCTCAAAGGTGAACTGGGTTCTCGTCCAATTCACGATAGCCCTTGGAAGTTTTCGTTCCTAGAAGATTCAAGCCAAGCTGAAATCCTTCTTCAGAGCTCAAATCTGCAAGTGCTGATATGAAAAATGACAAAATGAATGCCAAAATAGAAGCCCAAAATTCACTTTATAACCTCCCATGAGCTTTTTTATAAAAGATAATAAAATATTCCTCCTCAAGGATCTTTCCTCATAAAAAGAAAGGGTCATGTGATGTCCCCTCGCTAGACAGTCCTCGGGAACAGAGCGTTAGCCCTTTATTGGACCCTTGTGGGCTAGCCAGTTTGGATAGAGAGGGTCAGTGGTGCATTTTGGAGAGTTTGTTTGTTCCTGTTTTCAGTGGACAGTGTTTAGATCACAGTGAGCGTTGGCATTCCAGGAGTTCATCGCTTCTGACGGCACGAGATTATCCCGAGTTTTGAGCATATTACGGAATTTTAAGTGATTAAGTTAATTTATTAACTTAAAACGCCTTTTTAATAAAGTCACATTGACTTTATTTATATTTTATATCACTTAAATGTCAAAAGGGGGATTATAATATTTTAATAACTTTAAATATTATAAAAGTGCGCTCAAACTATTGAAAAGGAATATATTAAAATATTATAATATTTTAATGATGAGAAAGGCCGTACTTTTCTTGAAATGCGTGCCATTTGGTATAAAGGCATTTCCTGGCAATAGAAACTCATCTCTTTGACTATTTCGAATTGCCTTGTGCATCTTTCCTCTGAGCATTCTCCTGAGAGTAGGGTTTGATCATTGTGTCCATTGGAGAACGAAAAACTCTTCAATGTTGAGTACGTTTGAGGCTGTGAGAGATCAGCTGAATCCGTACAGTTGAGGGCTTCATACAGAAGTTCTACAGTTGCAGACAGAGCTTAATTTTATGCAGTTATTTGTTCTTGATAATAATTGAGGGTTTCTTCTGGAGGCATATCATTCTACAGTTCAGAGACTTTTCATCAGGGATTCTACCTTTGCTTTCATAAGCCGTACGGCCTGCCTTGGGTTTTGTGCCTTGAGAAAGGCGTGTGAAGTGAAAGAGAGAAACGCCTTCCTTTTGGGCTGGTTTTAGCTTCTATCATTGGCGCCTAGACTATTCAGTGCATTGTGACCTGTTTCTCGGCAGGAGAAACCACTTCTGGAGCTTTGGTGTGCCTTCATGCTGATTTTCACCATTTCTGGCTGTAGATCTGGCCAATTCTTTATATAAAATAACTGGAGTTCCTCGGGTATGTCTGTTATGCATATTCTAATTGTTTCAGTATAATAACAGCTTCTGTATTTCCAATTTGTGAGTTTTCGCTTTAAATTTCATTCTATGAGCAAAAATATGCTGCGCCCCTTCTCTTCTGTCTATTAAGATTTCTTTAAAAACTAAAAAAAAACAATTAAAGACTTAAGAAATTGGGGATTTGGAGCTGAGAGCCAGCAGGGCTCATCACAGTGGTATCAGAGCTCACATCCTGCCAGCTTGTGGGGTTTGAGAATTTATGAAGTCAAACAGAGAGGGTTTTGGTAAGTCCTATTTCAGAGGTGGCCCTAGAAATCAAAGAGGCGACCAGAATCCTTTTCCACCATTTCCGTTTGCAGATCAGGAGGAGGAATTAGATTGGGACAATATGGCGAACAGGGCTGGAGAAAGTTCTCACAGAAATAATTGGGAGGATGAGGACAAAGAAGCCAAAGACGTGCTTAGAGGCATGGTTGCAGGGCAAGAGCAGGTTGCAACTATTCTTCAACAACTCAGCACGAATGTTCAGAATTTGTCATTAAACAGAGCTCGTAGTTTGGATTCAGATAGAGATGGCAGTATCCATAGACAGCCACAGAGGATTATAGATCCAGTACGCACCTATGAGAGAGCTACATATCCCACGTTCACCAGAGATGATGCTGAGGAAGTGGATGAAGCTGAACAAGGTGGTGAAATTAATTTTGTAGATAATATTATGGCTATGCATGATGAGTGGGATAATTTGCCACCAAGGGTTAAGGAGCACCTTAACTTTGACAGGTTTATGAGCCAGAAGAGAGAGCACACCAGGAACAGGAATGACAGGCGTCCTAGACACAAACAGAGTGATCTTAAACAGGCAACCAGCAAACTAACCTTAGTTCACTTTGATGGCAGTGGCAGAGTTACAGCACGTGCCTGGGTTAGTAAACTGGATACTTTCCTGACACTACGCCCCATGCCTGAGGTGGATGCCATTCGCTTTGCAGCACTTCATCTAGATGGCGTAGCACATGACTGGTGGATTCATGGTATGACTACCCTTCATCATGACAGGATTACCTCTTACCAGGAGTTTACTGATAGACTGGTAGAGAGATTTGACAGAAGGGATCCTGAGCTTTTCTTCAGAGATTTAGCACAGCTGAAACAGTTAGGTAGCTTGGAATCGTACATTGGTGAATTCCAAAGACTATCTGTTATGGTGACAGGGATCTCAGAGAGAAGGCTGGTCATATTATTTATTGAAGGTCTTTTCGAGCCCATGAAAGGTTGGATAAAAGCATTTGATCCACCTACCTTACAGGAGGCAATGAGGAAAGCTCGCAGCATGGAGCTATCTACACCTCGTAAGCCTTTTAGCTCGAGCTCGAAGCCTACAACATCATACACGGAAAATAAATCAGATCCAAAGAAGGCTGATAATACAGATCAGAAAAAGAAATTTGCAGCCCCTTTAGATCGAGAAACCATGAATGATTTGAGAAGGAGAAAACTCTGTTTTTATTGCAAAGGTCCGTATGATTTTAATCACGATTGCCCCCTCAAACCAAAAGGGCAAAACAAGCATATGGAGTGGTTTTATGAGGAAGAACCATTGACTGATTTTTCTGATCAGCGAGCTCCAATCTATGATACAGATGGAGAAGAATCAGAAAATGAAGCAGAAATTGCAGAGGAAACAGAACTTAAGG
Source organism: Sequoia sempervirens (assembly GCA_007258455.2). NCBI lineage: Eukaryota > Viridiplantae > Streptophyta > Pinopsida > Cupressales > Cupressaceae > Sequoia > Sequoia sempervirens. The sequence goes on from VDFB02028391.1 coordinate 36,919, forward strand.
AGGCTCATATGTCCAGCATGCAGAAAGAGGGTTCTTTCAGACTTCGTGGGATCCTAGCTGGTCAAAGGGTCATATCTCTCCTTGATACAGGTGCAACCCATAATTTCATCGATTCACGGTTGGTAGAGAAACGGGGTATTCAAACTCAGCAGTTTGAAGGTATACGTGTGAGGGTTGCAGATGGGAACACTCTCGATTGTGAGAGGATGATACCTGACTTGCCTTTGAAACTTAATAATTTCGAGTTCAAGGCAGATTTTTATGTGGTAAACATGGGTGGAACTGATGTAGTTCTTGGCATGAAGTGGCTTCATGCAATAGGAGAGTTCACGCTTAATTTGCGTGACATGGAGATGAAGTTCACCATTGATGGCACAAATCATATTCTCAAAGCCATCAGGGACAGCAACCTTAGGGAGATTTCACTTCGGCGAATGGAGCGTTTGATTCGTAATGATATGGTAGAGTGGGCTGCTGAATGCAAGCTAATGCCTTCACAGTTGGATCAGCAAGCTTCTCCATACCATCCAGATGTGCAGGAACTTCGAATCAAACATGCGAAGGTATTCAGTGCTATTCCACCAGGCAGGCCTCCTGATAGAGGTATTGAGCATATTATAGAGCTGGAGGAGGGCACGAAACCGATTATGATTACTCCTTACCGGCACCCCAAGCGTCTGAAAGATGAGATTGAGAAGACTATTCAGGAGCTGTTAGCTATGGGGCACATCAGGCCGAGTAAGTCACCCTTTGCTTCATCAGTTGTTTTGGTGAAGAAAAAGGATGGTACACTTAGAATGTGTATCGATTACAGAATGCTCAACAGGAAAACCATTAAGAACAGGTATCCTATTCCTCGGATAGATGAGTTGATAGACGAGCTTCATGGAGCTTGCTACTTCTCAAAGATTGATTTGAGAACAGGTTATCACCAGATCAGAGTCCGAGAAGAGGACATAGAGAAAACGGCGTTCAGATGTCACTGTGGACACTTTGATTTTTTGGTTATGCCATTTGGGTTAACCAATGCTCCAGCCACGTTTCAGTCGACAATGAACAGGGTTTTCCATCCTCATTTGAGGAAATTTGTTTTAGTGTTCTTCGACGACATCCTGGTATATAGTAAATCATGGGAGGAACATATGGTTCACTTGGATGAGGTTCTGAGTATACTTGACAGGGAGTCCTTGTATGCCAAGGAGTCCAAGTGTGCATTGGGCATGGCAGAGCTTTTATATCTGGGACACATCATCAGCGGTGCAGGAGTCAGCATGGACCCAGAGAAGGTTCGAGCCATCATTGATTGGCCTACACCTGAGACTTTGACACAGCTCAGGGGATTTGTAGGATTGTGTGCTTTCTATCGTCGGTTTGTTAGTGGGTTCTCGCGGCATGCTGCGCCACTAACCGATTTGACTAAGAAAGGTGCTTTTGAGTGGACACCACTAGCACAAGCGTGCTTTGAGAAGTTCAAACTTCTCATGACTTCGTGTCCTGTTTTGGCTTTACCGGACTTCACTAAACCCTTTGAGTTACATTGCGATGCCAGTGGTGAGGGTATTGGTGCAGTTATTATGCAGGATCGTCACCCTATAGCTTTTGAGAGCAGAAAGCTAAGAGGGCCTGAACGGAGTTTTAGTATCTATGATAAGGAAATGTTGGCTATCATGCATGCGATGGCCAAATTCAGGCAGTACTTGATTGGTAGTAAGTTCACTGTGAAAACCGATCATAATAGTCTGAAGCATTTTCTTGGACAGCGAGATCTTAATGAGAGACAACAAAAATGGGTCAGCAAGCTTCAGTCTTACGATTTTGACATCTCTTATGTCAAGGGCACTCAGAATGTGGTTGCTGATGCTTTATCTCGCCGTCCTCACTTGGGTTCTATTACATTGGTTTCAGAAGACTGGAGACACCTGATTGTAGCAGAGTATGCTAAGGACCCATGGGCCTCTAGCATAGTAGATGGATCAGTGTTGGATGACAGGTATTCACTTGTAGATGACCTTATCATCTACAAAGGGAGGATTTTATTGGTCCCAGGTTCTGAGATGAGGGACAGGGTTTTGAGGTCATTGCATGATTCACCCATGGCAGGACATCCCGGGTACTATAAGACCTATAGGCAGGTACGGGAGAGATTCTCTTGGAAGGGTCTCAAGTCCTATGTTCTCCAGTATGTCAGGGAATGTCTTGTTTGTCAGCAGAACAAGCAAGAGCACACATACCCTGCAGGTCTTCTACAGCCGCTTCCTATCCCTGAGAGGAAGTGGGATTGTTTATCCATGGATTTCATCACGGGCTTGCCAAAAGCTCAAGGGAAGGACAGTATTTTCGTGGTGGTAGATCGATTGACGAAATATGCACACTTTTTCGCAATCACTACTACACACACGGCTACTCAGATTGCTGATTTGTTCTTCCGAGAGGTATTCAGGCTGCACGGTTTACCTCGCAGTATAGTTAGCGACAGGGACAGCAGATTTATGAGTAACTTCTGGCAGGAGTTATTCAAGCTTTGTGGGACAGAGCTCACCCCTAGTACCAGTTACCACCCCCAGACAGATGGGCAGACAGAGATCGTCAACAAATGGGTGGAAGGGTACTTGCGTAACTATAGTTCAGGGCAGCAGAAGGCATGGGTGAGGTGGTTATACTTATGTGAGTACTGTTACAACACCACCCATCACATGAGCATCCAGATGACACCATATCGAGCGTTATATGGATATGACGCTCCGAGCTTTCTTGACTTATTGCTGAGTGACAGTAGAGTTCCCAGTGCTGGTGATTTATTACAGGAGAACCAGGATATTATGAGAGCACTTAGGGAAAATATACAGAAAGCCCAAAATCAGCAAAAACAATATGCTGATCGAGACGAGTAGAGCGGTCTTTCGAGATCGATGATTTGGTGTACCTGATGCTTCAGCCGTATAGGCAATCTACCCTTCGCAAGAAGGGCTCCGAGAAACTCAAGCCGCGATACTATGGACCTTTCAGAGTTGTCAGACGTGTGGGTCAAGTGGCTTATGAGCTGGATCTTCCGGTGGACAGTAGAGTTCACAACGTGTTCCATGTGTCGCGCCTCAAAAAGGCGTTGGGACAACACGTAATTCCTTCTATTGATTTGCCACCCCTGGATGATGAGGGCAAATTAATTTTGATACCTGAGGCCATTTTGGATTCCAGAGAGCGTCATCTTCGGAGGCGGGTCATCAGGGAATACTTGGTTAAGTGGAGGGATCTACAGAAGGATGCGACATGGGAGAGTGACGGTATTTCAGCATCCAGCTTTGAGTTTGCTTGTGGACAAGCAAATTCGAGGGCAACTGTGATGTCCCCTCGCAAGACAGTTCTCGGGAAGGCGTTAGCGCCTATTGGACCCCTTGGGTAGCAGTTTGGATAGAATTCGGTGGGTGCATTTGGAGAGTTTGTTTTCGTGTTTTAGTGGGCGGGTGTTTAGATCACGTGGCGTTGGCATTCCAGGGAGTTCATTGCGACGGCACGAAGATTATCACGAGTTTTGAGCATATTCACGAATTTTAAGTGATTAAGTTAATTTATTAACTTAAAACGCCTTTTTAATAAAGTCACATTGACTTTATTTATATTTTATATCACTTAAATGTCAAAAGGGGGGATTATAATATTTTAATAACTTTAAATATTATAAAAGTGCGCTCAAACTATTGAAAAGGAATATATTAAAATATTATAATATTTTAATGATGAGAAAGGCCGTACTTTTCTTGAAATGCGTGCCATTTGGTATAAAGGCATTTCCTGGCAATAGAAACTCATCTCTTTGACTATTTCGAATTGCCTTGTGCATCTTTCCTCTGAGCATTCTCCTGAGAGTAGGGTTTGATCATTGTGTCCATTGGAGAACGGAAAACTCTTCAGTGTTGAGTACGTTTGAGGCTGTGAGAGATCAGCTGAATCCGTACAGTTGAGGGCTTCACACAGAAGTTCTACAGTTGCAGACAGAGCTTAATTTTATGCAGTTATTTGTTCTTGATAATAATTGAGGGTTTCTTCTGGAGGCGTATCATTCTACAGTTCAGAGACTTTTCATCAGGGATTCTACCTTTGCTTTCATAAGCCGTACGGCCTGCCTTGGGTTTTGTGCCTTGAGAAAGGCGTGTGAAGTGAAAGAGAGAAACGCCTTCCTTTTGGGCTGGTTTTAGCTTCTATCATTGGCGCCTAGACTATTCAGTGCATTGTGACCTGTTTCTCGGCAGGAGAAACCACTTCTGGAGCTTTGGCGTGCCTTCATGCTGATTTTCACCATTTCCGGCTGTAGATCTGGCCAATTCTTTATATAAAATAACTGGAGTTCCTCGGGTATGTCTGTTATGCATATTCTAATTGTTTCAGTATAATAATAGCTTCTGTATTTCCAATTTGTGAGTTTTCGCTTTAAATTTCATTCTATGAGCAAAAATATGCTGCGCCCCTTCTCTTCTGTCTATTAAGATTTCTTTAAAAAAACTAAAAAAAACAATTAAAGACTTAAGAAATTGGGGATTTTGAGCTGAGAGCCAGCAGGGCTCATCACAGGTCACTTTTTAAAAACAACTTTGTTTCACTAGGATGGGGGCACTTTTCTCTATTCACCTTATATTTCTCTGTTACTATTCACTTTTACTATTCCATTAAAGCAAACATTAATAATTTCAATTTATCCCTAGATTCAACAACTAAATTCCAAACTGAAAGGCTCGTAAAGCTCCTAGCTAGGCTTCGCATCCCTCAATTGGGTCCCCTAACCATACTGCTGACCTACAGGAACCCTAATAGTAGGCCAACCTCAGCTAGTTTGAGCTGCCTAAGGAAGGGACATTACAGTCCTCCCTTCCCTGGATTGCTTGCCCCCAAGCAATTGCAAAGCTGGATGCTGAAGTATCATCTCTCCTTCCCATGTGGCATCCTCCAACGACAAGTCCTTCCATTGTACCAAATACTCCCTGATAACTCTGCTATCACCTAACGCCAAGTCCACAAAAGATAAGGTATCATAACCGTACAACGCTCAGAAGGGAATCATACCAATCAACATGTGATGCGTAGTATTACAACAATACTCGCCCAAATACAACCCTTGCATCCAAGCCTTCTACTGTCCTGGAATGTAGTTACGCAGGTAACCCTCAAGCCAACATTGAACACACAGTTGGTCCACTTTGATAGTGACATCCGTGTACCATAATTTGTGAAGCAACATCATGGAATCCATGCAAACACCATGCACCCATAGCGGATCATGCTCAGAAGCGATCCTCACCCAGCTACCTGCTGCCCCAAAAGGCATAATACTGCTCACCGACGAAAGATGTCAACTGACTCCCAAATCTTTGTGGCTTGTAGCCTCCATGTCCAACAACACTCATACACCAAGGAGTTTCTGAGTGTCCAATGAGTGCAGTCTCACCAACATCAAACTGGAAATCACTGCCCAGCCCAAAAAGTGGATTGTCATAAGTCCTATCGCCACCCATCTCAAACAATGGGCTATCAACACAAGAATTGTAGCCAGGCATACTAATTACACCACTCTCTATCACTTTGTGATGCATGATAGGCCACCTACACCAAATCTCTAATTGCCCCATGCTAATACAATCAATATCATGTCTGAAAAAGTGAAGCAACGCACTGTGGTCCTGATAGAGTAGTGCATTCAAATCGATGTTGGGGACCCAAATGAACCCTGATAGGCTACAACTCCATCTCCTTGAATCACAACCCCGTGATGGAGTAATACTACTGCCTCCATCAGAGACAATAACCAAGTCACAATCTGATGAGCTGCCAGGATCCCATATGTTCTGGTGGAATGCACTAAGATCAATTCTCTGCACTAATTGGAAACAACAGTATCCTCCATCCCTGACATACCTTGTCACTACATGTCGCAACTGCCACCATCGATGCATCTGATCACTGTGCATGTGGGTTATGGACCCAAACAACTGCCAGAAAAGATGAGTATCTCCTAACTCATCTGCAAATGTCGGTGTCCCCACAGTACTCCAACTGCCAAGGCTGGAAGAAGATTGCTCCTAACACCAACTCATAAAGCCAGTTGCACTAATCAATGCAACTGTGGAGGGCTGATCCCTCTCATCACTGAATCCCATCTGATCAAACCTTGCCTCTCTATCTCGTGTGCCAATAATACATCCATCCTGGAGAAGCGGTAAAGGAATTTTGTCAGATATCGCTCCATCCCTTGCAGAAGGGAGCACCTCATACCACATATTCACCCCACTCTTATGTGTCACAAAGAGCATCAACTCATCCGGAAGTGGGCTGAATACAAAGGAATGTGCGAATCTCACAATGAAATCACTATGAAATGCACCAAGGGATTCTAAGGGAAGTTCGGAATCAACGCTATCCAAAACAGGAGCCTCAGAACTCGAAGCATAGGGTGTAAAAACTGCTTCAACATAGACTGACTACTTCCCATGACTAACTGAAACTGTCTCACCCTGCTCTACTCCTGTAGCCATGTCATAGGTATCCTCCATGGTAGTAGATCCACTACTACTACTAGATGCCTCATCCCTCTCAGCATCAACGAAAGTGGATATTTGCACCTCTTCCCTCATGAGTGCACCATACAACTGCCTAGCAAGCATGAAAGTATAACCTCTATCTGTAAGCAACTGCATGACATCAAATCTCGTCCTGTCAAGCGCACGTCTAACTAGTGTAAGTTGGATGTTGAGATTCCATACTTATGCCCATCTAGTGACCCATCAGACTGAGTTATCCCAATGAGGTACTCGATCCATCTATCTACCTTATCATATCGGCCTAAGACTCGTGCTACCTCCTCCACTGCTGAATACTTATCCTCAAGGAATAAGCCAAGAGGTGTAGCTTGCTGCAATTCGTGCATATTCTCTACCAAAGCTCGGACTACACGGCTGCAAGTGGCATCATTGTGTGGATTTTTTGCCTCTACAACATGAAGTTCAAGACCCTTAATGAGGAGTAACTCTTCCTTATCTAAATTTGATTCCAAATCAGCCACATGTTCATTTACTAAAACTGATTTTAAATCATGCACATGGCCTTCCATCAACATCACAATGTGAGCATGCATCATTGCCTTCCTGAACCTCATCATGTAGCTCTTATTTTTCGTCATTTCCGTGTCCCTCAATCTCATGCACAACACAAGATTCCTGCCCATCCAAAGAGGTTGCAATAGAAGACTGATTTTCTTATTTCTTTGGTGAAGCATGAGCCAAACTCAACTCCACGCTCAACTCCTCAATCTGATTTTCCACCATAAGGGGAGTCACTTGAGAGTCTTCCAAATATTTTCGAGTCTTCACTAGCTCCGTAGTGAGTTGATAACCTCTTCCTCTTTCCTCCTCAATGCTTCTGAATATATGACACCCAAATCAAGTAGGTAATCTCTATTGGAAAAAATGGCTAAATAATTATTTTTCATACACTTCATGGCTGTTTTAAACGCTTGCAAATCAGAAATAGATGAAGCCTCTTCAACGCCAATATGTCTCCCCTCAAGTTGGACCTTCCATAGGTAATTTCCCACCAACTTATGGGAATGATCAAAATGGGACAGTGTTGCGGCAATCTTATCCTCACCAACCTTAAGTTGGTTCTCCAAATCGTGCTTAGGGACAAAGATAAATTCATTAGTTGAAGTAGTGGGCTGCCAATGGAGTGTATGAAAAATAATTATGGATCAAAACTCCATGAATAACGTACCAAATTGAAGATAAATTGTTGCCGTGGAAGACTATGCAATAAAATCAAATACCCATGTGCCTTAGCTGCCATAAACTATCAAAGTCTGCCATTATTTTCTAATAACTCCCCGCTGCAATCAATTCTAAGTGCAGATTAACCTGTAATGAAGTCCAATGATGCCCAAATGGAAACTTAAAGTAGATTTTCCTGTTCTGTGAACTGGGTTTTCGTCCAATCCACTATCCTCCAAGGGATTTCATCCTCAGAAGACCTGTATGCTGCTGAAACCCTCTTCCAAGAGCTCAAACCTGCAATTGCTTTTGTAAAAATGAGAATAGAATGCCAAAATAGAAGCCCAAAATTCACTTTATAACCTCCCATGAGCTTTATTATAAAATATAATAAAATATTCCTCCTCAAGGGTCTTTTCCTCATCAAAAGAAAGGGCCACTTTTTAAAAACAACTTTGTTTAACTAGGGTGGGGGCACTTTTCACTATTCACTTTATAATTCTCTGTTACTATTCACTTTTACTATTCTATTAAAGCAAACTTTAATATTTTCAATTTATTCCTGGATTCAACAACTAAACTCCGAACTGAAAAGCTCGTAAAGCTCCGGGCTAGGCTCTGCATCCCTCGATTGGGTCCCATAACCATACTGCTGACTTATGGGAACCCTAATAGTAGGCCAAACCTCGGCTAGTCTAAGCTGCCTAAGGAAGGGACATTACACTAATTTCTAGAAACCAATATATAAAAGTCGTACATAGAAGAGTTGGGTGAGAGGAAAGTAGTCGATGCAGTAATATATTTAAGCGCTCCCTTATACTAGCGTGTGACCTCCAAGAAATCATACGCAAGGATTAATGATTGGAATACTTGTATAATGTGTTGAATAGAAGAGCCACTGCTAGGTTGGAAGTATTTAACTATCTCTTGGGAGAATTGTCACACCATATTAAGGTACCCAAAATGTTTAATGCATGGTCAAGGTCGCAAGAATAACCAAAGAAGGGTTGGCATCTGATTCGAGAAGAAATAATGGCTCCAAGCTCTGTCACCCAACTTCTAATGTCATTGTACAAACCTTTATAATTGTCATGAATTCATAATTGGGGATCATGGCAATCGCTGAGGAGTTGAGTTGCCGAGGGAATGGATTAAGAGCCTTTAGGGGAATATTTTTGGCATTTATCATAGGTGTGAAGTCTATAAGCTGGTCAATTAAGATTATTTTAATTCTAGATTGCTAGTGTCTCACAGTTGCAGTTGTAAGCAACCTAAGTGGACTCTTTTAAGGGTCGAATGCTCTTCTAGGCAAGTGGTGTGATATGCAGAGTGCAGATTGAATGTTTCCTATGACCGTTGACCTCCCATAATATATTGTCATCCCTTATCCGTAGCTTGGTGTGGTCTATCCAAGGGTGTTGTGGGAATTTTTTGGAGTTCATATGGGATGTTGTATTTCATTTACATAGGTGAAGTTTTAAGGCATCTTTTCATATTTGAAGTTATTGCTCATAAGGCATGTAGGGTGTGAAGTCTCTAGTGCTCCAGTTGGGTGAAACACTGTAGCAGTTTTGATAATTACATTTGAACCGTGTCAGGTCAGTTTATGCATTTAAATTTCTATGTAATGAAACAGTTGCAACAATAATGTTTGATGACTTAATTGCCATGAATGGATATATTTCCAACTGTTTGTATTATTGCCTAAGTGTTCCAATTGACATAAATTTGAGATTATAAGCTTTGGTTAAACTTGAACGAAATTATCCAAGTGGTTTCCAAAAGACAATGAAGAAAAACCATTGCATTCAAACTATGTGACAAAATGCTCATTTGATATTCATTGGGAAGAAGTGCAAAAATTTTTTTGCCAAAAATAATTTGGAGTGGGAAATTTTAGAATAGGGGTGTACACTACAAGAACATCCAAATCAAAACTCCCTAGAAAGCAGATTCCAAGAACTAGGTTTGCATCAAAATAAAATCATGGCAAGCCCTAGTGTAGAAAAGCAAAAGTTGCCCAAGTTTATAGGCAATGGATCAGAGGATCGTGTACAACACTGTAAGACTTGTGAAACAATTTGGACAACAAATGGGCAAGATGATAAAGCAATTTGGCTATGATTTTTCCAGCCACCTTGCGAGGCTTAGTAATTGATTGCTATGCATAAATTAACCAAGCCTCTCGAAGCACATGGGAGAGATTAAAGAAGGCCTTTGAAGAAGAGTTTAAATTGCTTATTGATGATAATGAAATATTATTAGAAATTTACAATACAAAACAAGGTAAGCACAAAAATGTATGAGCTTATAATCATAGACTTAAAGAATTGCTTGTAAAGTTAGAGATGTAACCAGTTGACGATCTCAAGAAAAGATGGTTCATCAAAGGTCTACTTGCGCCATTAAGAAGAAAATGAAGGTAGTACCACCCTCTTCCTATTCAAAAATCATGTTCGGATTGTCGTAAGTGAAGAAGCAACTTTCTCCAATTTGTCAAAGTTGGACTACAAAGAAGAATGGATAGAAAAGCATGATATGGGTTCAATAGAGCCAAATGACGAAGGGATCCTAGAATTATAGTCATGCTTAGAGGATGAAACAAATTCTCTCCATGACCTATTTCATTGGCAAATGGAGGATTGAGTTATTTCTATCGACTTATAATTTTCTCGAAGCCAACAACCGATTAAAGAATGCAAAATTGCGAATGGTATATCTCAAAGTACTAAGAGCAAAATGTTTAACTTAGAACGCATAGATGCTTGTCAAGTCAAATCAAATTCATAGAAAATTTACAAATAAAGAAAATTAGAAAATAAAGAAATAGTGGAAAGGAAGAGGCAAAAATATTATTCGGCAACTAAAGAAGAAAATAATAAAAGCTCAACTATGTTAAAAGGTTTGACTATATAGTATGACCAACATCTTGTTGTATTGTACGACAAGGAGAGAGGCGACAAGTTTTGCATATTGTACAACAAGCAAAAAGACAAGTTTTGCATATCGTACAAGTTTTGCACATTGTATGGCAAGGAGAAGGGAATAATTTGTACATTGTACGTCAACCTCAACCTCGTCACATCATATGACAACCTCAATTGGTACGATATCACTCAACATGACACTCGAGCACATCGTATGGCATGTTCACATAGTACATCATACAACCAAAGCTAATTATTGCCTCCATTGTACGACAACTCAAAGGATTCACTGGTTACATTGTATAGTCTCGTCAACCATTTCGTATGAATGTCCCTCTTCACCGTACAATCTAAACACTTACTCACCATACGGCCTAGTCATTTTCTCACCGTACGACTTGATCATTTTTTCAATGTGCAGTGAAGTCATTTCCATCTCAACATATGACCTAGACAATCCTCGATTGCATGGCCTAGACACTCTTCCATTGTACGACCTAGGATTTCCTTCATCATATGGTCTAGGCGTTCCTTCATCACATGGTCTAAACATTCTTTTATAGTACAACACAAACAATCAATTCTCCAATATACGGTGAGACCAAAGAACGTGGTACGTCGAGATCATTCCATTGTATGGCCTTCTAGTACGGCTCAACCATTTGCAAACTCCATTTAGTGTGCAATCGGATGAGGACCCTTGGTTGGTTTGAAGCATTATTCACATATTGGCATACATTGGTTAAACACTCCAAAATCTCTAATTTTTGTCTCCATCAACATTGTTTTTTGCCTCTTAAAAAAGCATGCAAATGATGTACGCCATGAAGTTCTGTGTGGTTTTGAAGGTCTTAAATTAGGCGGCCCCTAACCCCGTGAGGAGTGTTGCCCTCAATCTCGTTGGGGGCGCTACCCCCAGACCCTCACAAGGGGCGTTGCCCTTTGACCCCACTTGTAGCATTTCCCCCAAACCCCCATTGCACTCATTTGAATTGCCAAGTACACTCCAAGTCCGAGTTTGCAAAGTACACTTCCAAGTTTGTCTATAGGTCCTTGTCTACAATATCATCATTAGTTTGGTAAGTCTTCCCTAATGTTACTTGATGTTTACTTGTCATTTGGAAGACAACTTTTTCTTTTGAGGGGGGGATGATGTAGTCAATGTAAAATGTCTATTATTCTGTTTTAATAATATTGGTTATCCGAATATGTATTGATTGTTGTATTAGTTGTTGTTGGCTTCGAGTAGTTATTAGCGTCGTTTGGTTGATGGTTGAGTTATTGGCAACCAATGGGTCCTTTAAATTGATTGGGTAAAATCAGGGAAAGTAGTATGATCTACTCAGATCGACTTTGATCCTTGGCTGACCATCTCTGGTCTTCTTTTGTAATAATTTCATGTGCGAATTAAGATATATTTTACTAATGTATCTGGTATGATTGTCATCTCTATTGTTAATTCATGTATTTAATTTATCACATAGAGCAGTAAACAAAGGGGTCACTAATTGGTATAGGTGGAAGCTAACCTGTTAACTTGCAGTACTATGATTTTGATTTTTAAACAAGAGTACTGATTCTTAAGCAAAGTTTGTTGTTATTTCCTTTTTCAGATGGTAGCAGGACGATTTATAAATTGCTACTCAACAAGTGATTGGATACTTGGCATTACATTCCGTGCAAGGCATGTTTTCATTGATGAGATTCTTAAATTTTTTAAACCTAGGTAGTTTTTGATCTCCAGATTTAATGAAATGAGTTTCATTATTTCTTCTGGCATGTGTGCAGCCTTCTTACTCAAGGATTGGCTGGAATTCAACCAGTGGACATTCCTGGCATTGAAAATGTTTGTTACAAATCTCATCTGCTTTTTTTTTAAGTTGAATGAATTCTAATACTCGAGCTTTCTGTCTTTGTAGTGAGTATGGCATTTCCTTCTCATGTATTTGAAGTGTGGACAAAATACCCGATGAATCTAATACAAAAGCTTACCTTGTTACAGGTTGATGTAACAGAAGTAGTAGATGGACACTCTTCTTATCTCTCAGTTGCCTCTGAAATTTTGAAGGAAATTGAAGTGGACAGTTTTTACCCAGTTTTTTCTGCCAAATTTCATTCACAATGATAAAGGTTGATCATTTGTAAATAAAACATTTGAGAAGTCGGGATAGATGATTCTCTTCCTATCTTAGCTCATTAAGGACGTTTCTATTCATTTCCTTTCCAATAAAAATGCAAACTTAAAAAATCATTTCCGCCTATAGCAGCAGTTACACACTTCAATATTGCATCGCTTTGAAAACGCATCCCCAAATTTATTTGCTATGTCTTAACTTATCTACCACACCTCAAATTGATGTACGCAAATCTTGTTAATAATGTCCTCCGTAAATGATAAATTTCATCTCAATTTGATGTTATGTTGTCAACTTAATTTCATCTCAATTGGATGTTAGGTTGTCAACTTGTGGTCAACTGAGGTTGTATAATACTTCAAACCTAATTTTGAATTTGTAGAACTTCTCTCAAGAAAAGTTAAATACATTTACTACTTGTTTATTTGTTGGATGATTCATCAACTCAATTGTATGCTATCTACTTGCTTTGAATGTAGTGACAGTGTACTATTGTATGCATTGTTAATGCATGAAAGATTTTGTTTTAAACCACTTTGATCATGCTTTGATTGTCACGAAGCAAGAGGGTAAGACATCAAGTATAAGGCTAAGATCTCAATTTCTTTGTCTGATGGTTAATTGACACCTTGCTACCTGCACTTGAATGAAGTGAGAAAGAGTATCTTTATGGACTTCATCTATGCATGAGGTAATGAAGGTTTGACCTTATAATCATGCTTTGATTGTCACGAAGCAAGGAAATAGAACCATCCTTCATGAGCTAAGATCTTCAAGAATCCTAATTAATCAAATGCCTCATGTTTGAGGCAACCACAAGTTGTATATACCACTTCTATGTTGGACAAGGAAATTGTAGATTTTCTTTTTCTGAACCAAGAAACTACAATTGATGCAGTTGAGGATAGGGAGCTAAATTAAAGGCAGCCTTGCATTTATGTCAAAACTCAAATTTAATACACATCCTTGATGCAAGTTGAAGACTATGGCAAGCCTTAAAAATAAGCAACAACACAAATTGAAAAAAACTATGGCAAGCCATAAAAAATGTATTCATTCACTTGAGCTCTCTTTATAAAATCTGAACTATGCTTTCTCTCTTTCTGAGTTGCTCTACCTTTTTTAAAAATCATATTTATCCTCTCCATGAGGCATCCATTATTGAAAATTCAATTTGAAGATTGGTTTTCCAATAGTTTTCACAATTGAATTGATTCTCTACATTCTTGGCTCTTCACATTTGAGTGAACTCTGTATTCTTGTCTTCACATTCATGTTGACTGCACATCTGAGTTGACTCTTTGTATTCTTGTCTTCCCATTTGGGTTGACTCCTCCTTCATATGATGACTCTTCACCTTGATTTATATTCAACATGACCTTTGAGTACTCACTTTATTCCATTTACTCGTGCCTATAAAACACCTAATTTTTTGGGATGATAAAAGAGTACACTACCCTAGGATGGGTTTTGAATATAATGCTCACAAATTTGAGCTATATGGTAGAACCATCATTTTGACCTACTAAGTAGGCCACAATGTCATGTGAGGTATCTTAGAAATTTGTCACTTTGTTTTACTCTTTCTCCAGCCAACTATTGAACCATAAATTGTCATCCTCTAGCTAGGTCCTATTTTTTTCTCTCCATTTTCTTGTGGGTTTCTTCCCATTTATGTCAATCGACCTCCAAATTCTATTTTGCTTTCTTTTTAAGTGTTGACTTAATTCTTCTCTTGTGCCTTGGGGTGATTATTATATTTTCTTGACACTTTTCTTGGCTCTATTCGCACATCCATGTTCTCTCTAGTTTTCTTCATTCCAATGTAATGATTCCTCTATTATAGCACCTTCCTTTTTTCACCCAATACTTGTTTTGGGTCCTCATCATGTGCATTAACTTGCACTTCATTTACCTCCACTTTCATACCCTCTAAAGAAGATATTTCAACCTTCTTTTTCAATCATAACAACTAGCATCTCTCTATCCTTTATGTAAATTTTTTCTTCTATGGGCTGCTCATGACCTCTTTTCCTAGTAAATCAAAGTTGTTGTCATTTCATTTCATCTATAAGGACATGGGCATCTAATGCTTCTTGGTCATACATTGTTGTTACACTTGGACATTCAAGGTCTTCCTCACCTTCCACCATTTCGGTTACGCCTTTGCATTGCTTTTCCAAAGCGACTTGGTTTCATCTTCTTTCTTGTTCACAATCAAGCATGCTTCCAATACTTGTCTTTTTCTAAATCAAATTGTTGCATTTGGTTCCACATCTTCTACTCCTAACTTTTAATCTTTTATTTTACCCACACCATGTTTTGGCCCATAAATAACATTAAACTTCACTTACACAACTTTTAACAAGTTTATAACTTCATCCAATGTTTTTAGCACATTGGTATCCTATATTCCACCTCTTACTACTTTTCTAGGAGGCATCTTGATTCACACTCATTCTCAAAAAAATTGGTACAACTCTTGTATATCAAACAACTCTTTCAACTCTTTGTTCTCCACCCACCTTCACAGGATAGAGAATAATCTAAACACAAAACATTCTCTAAACACCCTTTACACACTATTTATATAGTGGTGGATTTTTCTTCTTCCTTTACACCTTTTACCCAACATTCTTTGTTGGCAAGTGGAGAACTCTACAAACACACTCTACTTGCCATGCACCTGGTGTAGCATAACACTATGGGAAGATTTCTTTCACTCTCGAACACACCTACAATATAGTTACGTTTCGATAGTAAATGATGTTACTATTTATTATAATCCAATTAAATATAGTCCTACATGGATTGAAATCATAAATGCCACAAGATAAAGGGAAGAAAAATCAAGTCTAAATGAGGCATTTATGGAAATAATTGATACAAGATGAAATGCACTTTATGATGGAATGAAAACTCCACCAGCTAATAAAAATGATAATCCCTATTGGTATGAGATAATTCAATTGTTAGGAAAATGAAGATGGGAATATGAAGAAGATGAAGAGTATGAAGAGGAATAGTCTAAAGTAAAACCAAATCATAGAAATCAAGGTGTAGATTTTGGTCAAAGAATGGCTATATCGAGAGCAAAAAAGTTGAGAAATCTTTGGAAGATATTAAAGATAGGATTTGATTTTTTTAAAATTAATCAAAAAAATAGAGGAAGAGTAGATATTCATATTGATGTAATAAATAATGGAAAGTATGTTCTTGAAAGGCCACCTTTAAATTTGGATAGGTATAGGCAATTGAATTTCATAGGTATAGTTAGATATCCAAATGTTGTCCCAAGTGAAGTTAGAGAAAATATTCCTTTCATGAGAGAATCACTTAAATTCATTCAATAGTCTAATGGATGGCTATGAAATCAAAGATAAGGATGTCTTAATGAAACTATTTGTTCAATCTTTATATGACATTGATAGAGATTGGTATAATACTTTTCACAAGGCAAGTAATTAATCTTGGACTAAATTTCAAAGAGTTTTTAGAGATAAATATTGTGACAAAATAGATCAAAGGTTTGTCATCAATGAATTTATAAATATTGTGAAGGAGTATAATGATATAAAGTTTAGAATTGTTGGGGTGTCAATACTTTCAATGTCTAACTCAACAAGGATATTTTCAACTATTTTATTTGCAACTCTCATGTGTACATTTTTCTAAGTACTTTCTCATGTAAGTCCTTGAAGCCTAAACCTAAAAACTTGGAACCCTGGGTTTTGAGTATCTAAACTCCAAGAATCTTAAAATGAGAACCTTGGCTCCTAAAACTTGAAACCTTGAACCATATTGTCGAACTTTAAAGTCCTAAACATTGAACCTCAAACCTTGAAATCTATGTTTGCGATAAATATAATAAATAGTCTCCATTCAATTAATAAAGAAGGCGTATCTATCTTAACATGAATTTGATATTTGCAAGATGTGTTGCACTTGTGGTGGAATCAACATCTCATTTCTTTAGGATACTTCTTAGCACATATGAAGTCCCATCTCACAAGGGATCTATGATAATTGTATCTAGAAAAAAATAATGTCAATATCTTCCATACATCTAGCCATACCAAAAGTCCAAATTCAATGCACTTGCAAAGTATCCTCATGGGTAGTAAATAAGGAGCTTTTCCATATATTCCCACAAGTGAGGGGCTTTCTAGGTTAAAAAACTACAAATATAAAAACAATATGCCAACCACTTTCTCTTGTTGGAGACAATTACTGAGTTGTAGTTACCTTTGCTTTACATAGTTCTAAGTAATGAATGATCAAATTAGAGAGAGTACATGCTAAATGGGGCAAGGAGAGGCTAGGGTGGAGGAGTTGTAGTTACCTTTGCTTTACATAGTTCTAAGTAATGAATGATCAAATTAGGGAGAGTACATGCTAAATGGGGCAAGGAGAGGCTAGGGTGGAGGATTATTGAATGATTATGCAAATATAGATGCTTCTACTTTAGAAATAGTTAACTTGACATTTGATAATATATTTGACTAATTTAGATTTACTATTAGCACAACTCTATAATGAAAGGATTAGACCTATGATTCAATACAAGTGGGACCATATGAACACACTTGCACATGGAAACATGTGTTCCAACTCAATTTGGTAGATGGATAGGTCTAGGAGGGTGGTTCTCAATAATTATAAGGTAGAACAAAGTTTCTTTTAATGCTACCATGAAGTTATATGTTGAAAGGCCACAAAGATTTGGGAGCAATTTATTTAACTGATAGGTTCATGAGGTTGATTCCCATTTATCATGAGACAAAAACAAGTTTTTTCATTGCTATTGCACTACACATTTGAACATATATGCTACCAAGCTTTGGAAATATTTTTTTAAGTTGAACATATTGCACTTCACTTTTGAATAAACCAAACTTATTCGAGGCAAATCTAAATTTGACACTATGCAACCCCTTAGTGGTGGAGAAGGATATACGACATCAAAACCCTTAAAATTCAAACTACTTGGTATTCAATCCCTTGATTAGATTACTAGTTTTATTGCAACTAATACACATTACATATCAACATTATAATCAAGATGCTAGTTGGATTTCTTTTTTTTTTCTAAGCACACAAGGATTACAATCTATTTGTAGGGACCTACCAAGGATTGGAACGTTGATTTTGAAAATGCAAAACCAGGGTGGAGATCTTTGACATGGATTAGTTGAAGTGATTTTTAGTGGTTTCTATCAAATAAAGTATAACACAAAATTGATTGTCATATTAATCTTAAGACAATTTTAATGTGTATTGAAGTTGAGGGTAGATTACTAGTATAAACAATGATATGAGTCATGTGGCAAGCTGTTTTTTCTTAATTGTTAAATTTAATTATTTTATTAAGTATTTAGTCTATTAAAAAATAACTTTATGTTTGGAAATTGAATTTTATTTTGTATTACTTATATGTTGGATTTATAATATACGATACAAATTTTTACACTTTTAATTTCTAAATTTTCAATAAATAACATTATGAAGATCAATATAATAATTTCTTTTTTTCCATTTTAATCTTTCAATGATTGTCAAGGGATAATATCAAGGAGCTAAATAAAAAATGAAATATATTTGGTGTGAAGGTTCCTACCCAATCATCTTGTGAATTAGGTTTTCATAACGTTATCTAAAATTGATATAATGGTCTAAATAATTCCTTGTATTAATAGATGAATTTTAATATGGTGCCCTGTTAACTATATTTCAAGGTTACATATTGTAGTTCATTGGAGGATATTTATAATTTATGCATTGGAGTAAGAAATAATAGAAAATAGAAAATATATGATTAGGATGAATAGGTTATCTATACAAGTGAAATGATGGACATAATATGTCTTGTCCTCATGGAACATTAGATCATTGTCAGTTGGATTCTTGGAATTGACTCTATGATTAAAAAAATCCTCGAAGTGCAAAATATTTGAATATAAACCTGACACAAAATATCTTAGTAAGATTCTCCCCAGTGAAATAATCACCTAAACATCAATGCATATAAAGGAAAATATCTCCTCCCACCCGATATCCTCGGAACGGTCACACTTGTAAAACAATTTAAATAGAAAAACAGGCTATCAGTATTCCCACTGCTCTTTTGATCAGAGATATGGTTATTTCCCTTAGTTTTTAAAGATTTCGGTTGACTTTGGTTTGGTTATGCTTTCTTTCCATTTATAAATTTTGCTTTGAATTGCACTTTTGATTCAACGATTTCAGAATTTGCAAATCTGTTGGTACCTCCTGATAGCTTCTATGGGCCCTATGGTCTATCATAGTTTCTTATTTGAACTTGAGTTTGATGTTTTCGGTCTACCGTGGATGTAGCTTTTAGAACCAGGTACTTTAGAACTTCATTTCAAAAGAATATCTAAACTATTGTGCATGCATCATAGGGTGGAGTCTAAAGTTCAAGGGAGACCAAATAATAATCTATGTAACTCACTGTAATTTTTTAAAGCATATCAATAGTGCAAAAAATTAATATACTGTCATCCCAAAAAATGGCCTCTTGGCACTGCTATCCCAAAACATGTTCTGCCATTTCCTGCTGTCTTTGTCTGCCCCTGTCCCAGAATAGCCATGGAACATATGATCACATGCTTTTGTGCTGGACCCTGCCATGAAATAAGACATCATTTCTGCAGCCAAAACGTATGCTTGAAAAATGAATGACAAAGCACTTTTATGATCAATAATGATTCCAACTTGTTTGGAACTCGGTTGTTTCAAGTGTCTTGCAAGTAAGGTGTAACTATTCCCATTAAAAGAGGCATTCATCTTCATGCTTCACTGTCTAGTTGTAGGAACTTTGAGTGCTACGCTTAATTGGAAAATATGATATATCATAAGATTTGATTATGAATTCTGCTTCAAGCTGTAAACTTATACAGCTCATCTTTGTAGCTCTTTCTGGGGTTCTTGCAATTATATTGTGTAAAATTTTCTGTTAGTATTTTAAAAATTTGAAGTACTGCCATCCCCAAGAAATGGCCTCTCACCACTGCTATCCCAAAACGTGGCATGCTGTTTCCTGCTGTCCTTGTCTGTCCCTGTCCCAGAATAGGCACGGAACATACTGTCACATACTTTTGTGCTGATCAATGCAACAAAAAAAGCATCATTTCTGCAGCCAAAATGTATGCTTGAAAGATGAATGAAAAATCACTTTTATGATCAATAATGCTTCCAACTCGTTTCGTATCATTGTATGGATTGCAGGAAAAGTGTCTTGCGAATAAGTTTACTGTCACCTTTTTCATTATAGAAGGCATTCATCTTCACGGCTCACTGCCTGGTTGGAGGAACTTTAGATGCTACACTTAGTTGGAAAATATTATACGTCATTAGATTTGATTATGAATTCTGCCTCAAGCTATGAACATATACAGCTTGTCTATGTAGCTCTTGCTTTTATATCTATGATTCATAATCTGCTTCATGGATTAAAGTCCTTAAAAGTTTAAAATTATCTCATGCAAAAAAATAGCAGGAACAAATTAGGAGCCTAATGCAGCAATAAAATACAATATGACACCAGCAAAAAAAGTGATCCGTTTAGAAGAAAGTCAGTCAAAATCTGATCCATAACAATACAGTATTAAATTTGCTTGGATTAAATCAAAGAAATAAGAATCAGATTTGGGATGGAGACAAAAAATCTCTCAATAAGATGCTGCTGATTAAGATTATTCGTTTCTCCCATAGTTCAAGACATGGACACCTATCAAGAAGATGAATGGAAAATATACATATTTAGGTTCTTCCTATTTGTACAAGATTCACATGAACCAACCATAAATGCTGGACACCTCAATAAAACATGTAAATCAACATAAGAGATTAGAATACTCGCTTGCTTTGCTAGAGCTCTTTGCAAATGAATCAAGAACAACCATCAATAAGTGGTCTCAAATGACCCAATCATGAGACCTGCATGCAAAGTTTTGACCAAACTAATTTTTAATCCGTTCAATAAGTCCATTCCATTGTACTGCATAGCAAAATCTTTACTATTACCTGACAATAATTCCAGTTTCGGCAAGTTCTTCCCAACCTTGAAAAAATATTAAAATAGTGGTGTTTAACTTTCCTCCCAGTCCTCTTGTAGATGTCTTCAAAAAATGTTTTCCATTTCTAATCCTTGACTCAGTGACATCAGAGAAATTAATCAAAATACAACTATCAGCATTCGTTGAAATTATAATTACAAAAAGAGGAGTATGAATTCAAATTGTAACATTAACACATATCTACTGTTCAAACCTGTTGCTTAAAAGCAGTTGACTTGACTTGCCATAGAACAGTGGCATGCGCCACATCGTGATAGATTAGCAACCACAAGGGAACGGCTGTTTGTACAGCTTGAAGTGCAGTTTCCGTTTCACAGTTCACTCCATCAAATTTACTCCCAGATTCAAGTTGCAAAGAGAACAGATATGGATCCTTAAAATGACTTCCCAGCTGTTCAAAACAAAACTTTAGAAGCACATTAATTTGGCCCAAAAGCTCTGTGAAAGGTTCTAATAGCTTCTTGAAAGTATTACATCTTTCCTGGAGCCTTTCCATGAAGATATCTTTCAGCAAGGAGCCCTGACTCCATGAAAAAATTTAATGGTGAGATACAGGGTCTCCGAATTTTTAACCTTGACCAGAATTATTAAAACTGCAAGATATAAATCTATCAGTAAAAGTCCTATAACAAGTTAAGTTTCATCGCACCGCTGATATATACAATTGATGTTCCAGAAAAGCTCTTGAATCCAAATTAGACTGTGCTTGTGCAGCCATAGCCTTCCACATCACTGCCTGTTAACACAAGTTGAACATTGACAGATATTACATAAATCATACTGCTCTTCTAGAGAAACCTGTAGAATAACTGTTAATTTCTTATATTAACCTAGCTGCTGAATTTCTTAAGAGAATCTTTGTATACCAGAGAATGAAAAATAACATGACGTTTTTGTAAGAATAGTTCAATGCATGTTAGAACATCATCAATGAGCTGTTCTTTAATATTCAGCTTGCAGTCCATCAACCATTTTTTCCAATCAGAAGCCAAAACTGAATGCGCCAAACGTAATACATTGATAGAGAAGTGACTGAACTGCTGACGGGAACCACAGATGCTATTATGTTGGTTAGCACAGTTATTTTCATGTGCTACTTTAATTGCACTTACATGTACTGAACTACATATTGGATATGTAGATGTAGAGGAATGCAAATCAGATGAAAGTGACTCTGCAGAGTGTAAAGCAAGCAATTGAGTTTCCATACGCATGAAGCTTCCTTCAGATGTACATGGATATTTATCAGTTTCAATGAAAGAGCTTCCACATTTGGAACAAAGAATATTTTCTGAAACAATTTTAACTTTATTACTTTCCCTTCCTAATTTTTTCCCTTTTATTTTATCTTCCACACAAATTCCATATTTATCTGAACTCTTATTGATATCAACCTTATTTGAAGTGCAATCAGCTCTGTGCATACTTTTACTTATTGCATCCAATTGATCAGGCATCTGCATGCAGCTTCCCTCTGACCCAGAATGTCTTATGATATTACATGTAACAAGACCTTCCATTTCTGAAGTGACTCGCATGCATTTTAGTGATGGTTCACCTTCTGACGTGTCCTTAGCTACAGCCTGGTCTTCCATTTCTGAACTGACTCGCATGCATTTTAGTGATGGTTCACCTTCTGAGGTGTCCTTAGCTTCAGCCTTCTCTTCCATTTCTGAAGTGACTCGCATGCGTTTTAGTAATGGTTCACCTTCTGAGGTGTCCTTAGCTTCAGCTTGGTTTACTTTGTTGCTATTAATGGAGAGAGCTATTATCCCATCATATTCAACAAAGGGCAAGTCATTTAAATTTGTATTCGGTATTACTTTCATAAGTGTGTCAGTGTCATCCAACTTTTCTTGGGCAAACACGTCCTTATTTTGATCAGAGCATGCTATTATCTCCCGGTCCTGCAATCACACCACAACAGATATTTGTCGCATGAATCAGCCAAACAGAGTACCTTGTATAAATTCTTCTGTGATTTTAGAGGTGAATGGAGCCTTTATGAAATAAGATTATCAATACTTCCTACACACTAGCATTGATCCGAAGTGAATCTGGAAAATGTTTCAGAGCAAGGAACTTGAACAGTAAGGAGAAATCATATGCAGGAGCAGAGTCAAAACAGGAAAGGCAGCACAGAAAGCACCTGGACGGAACTGTGATTGCACAACAATCCAGACTCTACAATATTTACGGTACTGTCCACCAACAGTACATGTGCCAAACTTGAAATTTGAACCAAACAGGCATCATTCTTGTTTTTGTGTCTGTAGAACTTCTGCTTGGGCCAAGAGAACTCTATTGTCACGGGAAATCTATAAATATAAAGTTTTTTGCAAGAAATGTCTTTGAGTTGGAGAATAGGAGGAATATTGTAGAATTCAGCTGTTCATACTGGAGAGTTGATAGCAGAAGCAAAGGACAAGAAATTTGGTCCCACTTCTTGTTATTCTTTCTCCCAAGCAATAAAGCAAGGTCAATCATTGCCACTACCACAACACTGGTTTTTCTCCACAAATCTGTATTGTGTGAGTTCAATTGTATGGTCTTAATTCTGTTTTTTAACACAATATTCTCGTCTCTAAAGTTCAACTTCATTTGCAAGAGCAAATAGCAAGTAGTTAAAGTTTTGGTTGGTTCTTAGATTCTAATTTAAAAAGTTTACAGATCAAGCATTGTTTGGTATTTATTTTAATATGCTCAATGGCATTCACATTAATTGAATTTGTTCAGGCTACCCCCGAAAGCGTGTTACTGTTTAATTATATGAGACATCACAAATTGTAACAAAATGCAATGTTTGAAATTCATGAATGGTATACGCAGACCATTCTTGGATACTGATGATAATAGTCAAGTACTGATTGAAGGAAGCACGCACCTTAGCTTAAAAAAGCTAGAAACTGAATTATCCTTACCGTCTGAAACTGATGGAATTGTGAGAGCAAAGCTACTGTGTACTGGCGCCGGCCAATGTGTGCCACCATCACTCTTCTAACCTACATCATGGAAGGAATGCTTGAAATAAGCATATAGCTAACAATGTTAATGAAACCAATTCAAGTAATGCTGTACTAGAAATTAATCAAACAGTTTTTAAACAAAGTAGAACCACCATTGATGGCGTTAATGCCAATGGAGGGGGAAGACTCAACAAACGGCGTTCATGCTCAAGCATTGGATTGACAGCCCCACAGTGACCACATTCCACCCTGCATGCTTATTGATGAATAACTTAATCTTTGATTTCCCTCTGCTGTAGAATGAAAAGTGTATTCAAAACACAGAAGCAAAAAATCATAGCTACTTATTGAAGTTCCTCATATTTGCCGTCATAAATTGCCTCTTTTAATGACCTTTTATATAAGCTAAAGAAATAGTATGATAAGATTTTTAAACGGGATTCCACAATCTTGTAATCTTTCAGTCTTGCACATCATGGAGAGGGGCAGTAACTGGATGTGTTCAATGTTTTATAACTTGCTTCAGGTTTGTTTATTCACAGAAATAATTATATCTTGTCCCATTTGTTTGCTACTTTAATAGTTCAGCAAGCTCTCAAGTTTTGCTTGTTTGCAATCTATATCCCCTTAATCTACAAAAAAATCATGGAATTGAACTATTAGTTCTTTACAAGTAACCAAGTTTGCATAACTACCAGATTGCATCATCAACAAACGTGATTGGGAGGGCACAAATAATGCATGGTGTAATCAGACCCTTGCATTCTCTGCAAGCTAAAGCTACTGAACTTGGTGCTCCCTGCCATTTTTTATTCCCAACATTTCTATGCTCCATATTACAGAAATGTTGTGCTGTCAATTTATTTTGTAAGAATCCAGTAAGCTATCGCCTGCAACAAAGAAATAATTAATAATTTAAATAATATTATTTAAATAAAAAAACCTAGAAAACTTTAAGATATATCCATCACACATAATCTAGTATTGCAGAACCAAATGGCATGGAAAAAGATTTTGTGATTCAGAGAGATGCCTTACAATCAAATAAAGCACATTTTGAAAATTATATGCAGTTGAATATTTGAAGTCATTTGATTATGGACGACTCTAGATAATAATGAAACAGAAAAACTTATAAGCATTTTAATTTAGGTGTACAATTCTAGAGATCAATGAAGATAGCATATTCCTTTACATCTGACATTTAGATTCATGAAAGCAAAATATCATGTTTGCCTGTAATGTTGTCATGTCCCCATCCTAGTCAGCACAGCTGGTGACGAGGTTAGCCTATCATTCGATCCTCGTAGGCTGACAGGAGTGTTCAGAGGATCATTTTTGGCAGTTGCTCAGTGTTTGATAGCTCCAGTTTGCAGTGTGTCAGGTTGGGCCTTCGCAGAATCTTCCAGAGAGCTTTTTCAGAGAACTTTCTATTTTTAGAAAGTTAGGTCAGGCGGAAGCTGCTATTTCGGGCAGGGCACCTGGTGCAATTATTCAGCTCAGATTCGACCCAGTTCAGCAGTTGATTGATTTGACGGAGAAATAAGGAGTATTTAATGAGTTATTAAATATTTAATAATTTGACTTTATAATAAAGTCACTTTATTGAAATATTTAAATATTTAATTATTTGGCTTAAAATTATAAAGTATTCATTATACTTTATAATAAATTATTAAAATATGACTTAATGAGTATTTAATACTCATTAAAAGTGGACGCCAATAATTAATCATTTCTCCTAAGTCAAAAGGTGAAAATTAAATCATTTATTTAAATGATTATTTCAAAGGAGATTTAGGTCGAACTTTTCAAAGAAGATATATGTTTCTTCTCAAGGCAAAATCGAACTATCCTGTTATTATTCAATTTTGTCTTCTTGCATCTGAGCTTTGGAGTTTGCAAACCCTAGGGTTTCTGGCAGACGATCGTTTCTGGAGAACGAAAACTCTTCAGAGATCAGGCAGACTGAGGCTGTGAAATACCAGCTGAAGCTTGCACTTGGTGATTTCACATAGAGATCACAGATTGTGCTTATTCATCCATTTTGGCAGAGGTTTTCAGAGGAAATCATCAGCAGACATAGGCGACTTGAGCAGAGATTAGTTTTCAGTGTTCTGGCACAAATCCCAAGGAGGCCGTACTTTTCTTTATTGTTGCAGCAGGCCGTACTTCTGTACTTTTCAGGCCGTACTCTCACATCTTCTGAGGAAACGCCATTATTCATCTGTTTCTGGTGATTTTACATTGAGGCGCTTGGTTTACTGGACACTTTGCATTGGGATTCGAGCTGGAAGATCCTTCATCAATTTCTGGCCGTACTATTATCAGCTACAGCAGCCGCCATTACTAAGATACCAGGTTTTTTAAATAAAGTCTTCAGTATTGCTTTACATGTTCAGATTTCTATATTGTATGTTCTGGAAAAGATGAAATAAAGGAACGCCTATCCATTCTGAACAAATTCTATGCATTTTAAGCTTGTATGAATTTTTTATGAATTTTTTATCAATTTCTAGAGAAATCGCAATTTTCATTTTGTCTGTGGAAAACTTCAAAAACACAAAAAAATCGAAAACTTGCAAAAACCTTCAAAAGACAATTAGGGTTTGAATCAGAGAACCACCAGGGTTCTGACAAATGTCCCTTTTTTTATTGCAACATTCTTGGAGATTTCCAAGATTCTTGGAGAACACCAACTTATTCAAAAAAGGAATTCTGACAATGGCAGTGAGTTCAAGAGACCAAGAGGACTCCAATGATTCTTTCCGAATGCAACTTCACCATTTTGGGAGCATTCAATAGTTCTTGGAGATTTCCAACATCCTTGAAGGTTCCAACTTTCCTAAGGCTTTGGGATGTGTAGATTAAAGTAATTAAATAAATAATTTAAGTTGTCTTAAGACAACTTTATATTACAAAGGAAACTTAAGTTTATTTATTTTAAAGAAGGGTGGCCTATGTTATAAAGTGTTTCTAAAAGAGGGCCTAAAAGTGTTAGCATTTGTCATGGGGTACAAGTGACTTAAAAGGTTATTTAAAAATGACATTGAAAGGGAGAATTAAAAGTGATATTTAATTAAAAGTTCTTGAAAAAGTCACTTTATTTTATTAAGAGAATTTCTTTTTGGGAAAAAGCAAAAAAACGTTTTTTTTGGAAAAATCACTGAAAAAGCAAAAATGTTTTTTCAAAAATGCAAAAAAATATGTTTTGAAAAAACAACAAAAAATAAAAAATTGTTTTTTCAAAAAGTAGCTCTAAAAAGGTTATAAAAGGAGGTTGGGTCTTGAGAAGAAGGGTTACTACTTATTCATTTCATTTATCTCAGTGAAAGAACGTGAGTTCTCCCTATTTTACTAAGGATGACAACCCTTCGGTGAATCTAGTTTCAGAGAGGAAAACCCTCCTAGTTGGTTGAGTGATTTCATCTAAAAATCGCCATTGTGCTGAATGCTAAGTCTTTTTTCAATTTGTTGTTGATAATGGAGATGTTTGATGTATTATGAAGAAGTTTTGATTGTTACATGTCACTGATGCAATTTTGTTGAAGATTTTAACATTTTCCAAGAGGATATTTGAGGTTTGAAGGGCCAATCCATTAAATGGTGAATATTGGTATTTTGGTGAGTTTTTTATAGAATTTGGACTTGCTGTACCAACAGCATTATATCTCTGTTTCAAACCTGTTCATGCCTGATTTTATTTATCGGTCTGATATAATATTCTTATAGTGTGTTTAGTCGATGTTTTGGAGTGACTTTGATGTGGTTTACCAGCTCATATGTGTTGGGTGGCATACCACGCATGCTGGTTATGAATTTCTGAGTGATTACCTTGTTGTTCTGACATGTATACCAGTGATTTTTAGTGTTGAAGTAGTCACAAAGATCAATAAGATCAGTTTGATTGTGTTGGTGTGCATCCAAGTACTGTTTGCAGCTGTGTGGGTGGTATTTAATTGAGTTATCAGCAATGGATCAATCTAATTTGACAGTGTATTGGCAGTAATCAGAATGATATCAGTCTTGCATCAACACCTTACATCATCCTTATGAGGTATTCTTCAGTTGAGTATGTAATTATATTGATTTATCAATGTTATTGGGCCTCATTTCAATATTGCAACAGTCTGATTTTATAATCATAACAGACATAACTTTATATCAGATTAATAACAGCAGTATATCTTATGTCATGTTGTTTTGAAATGTATTTCATGATAATCTTGTAAACCCCAGATGGTAATACCGCCAGAGGATTCAATATGTATGCATTCATATCAATTTTGTAAACTTCGAATGGTTAAACCGCCGAAGAGTTATCATTTGTATACATTTCATATTGTAAAACTGGATGGTTTACCACCAGTTATTATAACATATCATTCAACTCATTTTTGCATTGAACAAGCTGGCATTATCAACCATTTTGGTCTAAGTCAAGCTTAAACATTCTGCCAGTGGCTTGCATTACATTTTAAGCAATCCGCCAAAGAGGTGTTCATTAGGCTAGCTCTAGCGCCTACGTATTTTGGTCGGCTTGCTACCATATCATTTTGTAATTGCAATCATTTAGAATAGTTGTGCGGTTGGAAGCACCATATGTTCTCAACTTGCCCACTCTGGAATCTTGGTGATCAAAAAGTGTTGAAGACATTGCATAGACATTTCAACATTGCAAAATTTTCAAAAAAAATAGAGTGGGTTGTTACATTGCCAAAATTGCCAAGAGTTCTTAATTGCATATACAATTTGTGCTATCAGCTGAATAAGAGCTCTATGATTGTAATAGTTTAGAGAACTATGAAAAAAGTATAAGCAAAATTATAACAATGTTTGGAGATCCATAGCAAAATTGTATCCCATTGAATTCAACATTTACCTTCACAAATTGAAGAAAAGGTATATGATTATAGTAGTCTTTGGAGCTTGATATCAAAGTTGTAGTCCTTCACGATATTTCTTAATGGAATATAGGATTTGTCCTGTTATAATACAATGAAGCTTAACCTATTTAACTATCCAGAATTTATGGTCCGCAAATACAATTAGCAGCATTACTTACCATTGACGAATGGCATGAAATGGAAAAAATCTATTTCAACAAACACATCAAGTAGAAGATTTTTTAAATAATTTACTGTCTTTGGTCAATAAATTGTCTAATACCATTACCTCAATGGTTCAAGTTCATGCAATCAAGAGGAAAATATTATTGCTATTGCAGATTGATAAAATCGTTAGTTTAGACAAGACAAATGTTTTATTTTGATTAGTACTGAAAGATAAATGATAGATGCATCGTTCTAATTTAGCATTCTAGCAGCTGCACACTTGAGCTAAACAGGATGACTTGCTTCAGTGGTTTCAGATTTAAGTTTCAAGTATATGTGCTTATATTATACAAATGCAATATAATTTGCACAGCTTTATCCAAGACCAAATTGATTTCCACAATCTGATAATACTAATAACTCAGATATGCATGCCCCCTCCCAGCTTTCAATTTTCTTAATGGGCATTGTGGCATAGCAAGTTGATCTTCCACTGGTATTAACTGTTCCTACTTTTTGTGAAACTTTCACCTGCCTCTGTCCCTATAAATTTGAAGTTTCTTCTCTTCTTAGACTTTGTGATTGGGAAATTGGTTGCAATATGGAACCAGACAGTTATCACTAGAGTATTACCCTTATTAGATCTGAAGAGAAATCATAGAAGATATATAACTTTCAAAATGCTATGTGAACATGGTATTGCACCTTAATTGAGCAAAAAAGATTTTCAAATGTGCTTGACCTATTTCTTCTCTAGCACATTTATATGTAACCTCATCTATCACATAAAGCCACAAATCTATTGTTGTTGTTTTAATCAGAAATACAAATTAACAGAAAATTCAACACAATGAACAAAGAACACAGAATTTACCCTGGGAAAACCCTCCTTCTCGAGGGAGAAAAACCCAGCCAAAATATCTCTCTTATATATTGAATTTAAAGGAGCAGAAATCTGCTTACAATATTGGCCACACACAAGGCTGATATGATGCAATAAAGAATCGCACCTCACTTAGATGCAAATACACAATTCTATGATCTCTCCTTAATGTCGATCTGCTTTATGCAATAATATGATCTGCTGTAGATGCACGAACTCCTTGATAAGTGCAAATGTCTCTTGAGAATAAAATTGATGATCAAATGAATGAGCATCTCCTTCCATATATACAAAGTAAGGTGCCTCTTCACAAGCAAGGCGACTCTTCACAAGGGTCGGCCTCATTCAAGAACCAAGGCGACTTTTTATCTTGGGTCGGCCTTTAAAATAATATTTATATATCATTTATTATTTCAATTTTGAGAGAAGGATATCTCCCGCAGCTAAAACATCAACACTCCCTCTTAGCTAGGGAGGTATCCTTCCAGATATCCATGTCATGGAGTCTCTCAACATGACATCCAAAATGGCTACACCCATTTGACAAAAAGTTCATCACGGAGTCTCTCAACATGATATCGTCATGGAGTCACTCAACATGACGTCCACCATGGCTTCTCCCATGTGTGGAAAGAAACATATGCACAAGTGTCCATCATGGAGTCTCTCAACGTGATGTCGTCATGGAGTCTCTCAACATGATGTCTCATCTCAATCTAAGAGATGAACAAGGGCTCGCACCTCATATTTCTTCGTCTCAGAGAAATATACACTACAAGGGCTTTCACCTCATATTCCTCCGTCTCAGAGGAATATACACTACAAAGGCTTTCACCTCATATTTCTCCGTCTCAAAGAAATATACACTACAAGGGCTTTCACCTCATATTCCTCCGTCTCAGAGGAATATACACTACAAGGGCTTTCACCTCATATTTCTCCATCTCAGAGAAATATACACTACAAGGGCTTTCACCTCATATTCCTTCGTCTCAAAGGAATATACACTACAAGGGCTTTCACCTCATACTTCTTTGTCATAGAGAAATATACATTACACAAATCTTCATGATGATGTGACTCCCTCTGAAGCTCCAAGTATCAACCTTCTGACCTCCTCGTCCAAGGTTGCCTCTGATGGATTGTCGGACTCCCTCTGAATGTTAATTCCTCCTCTTCGAAGAAACGTCTCTAGTTATGTGCCACCAACTCAGTTCCATGGCAGCAAGCTGTCTTCATGTTTGTTCATTTCTTCAGCCTGCGTGTCTTCCTCATAGGATGCAACAAGCTCTTCCTCCCTTGAATTCCTTATGCAATCTCTCATCATCTTTTTGCTCCTTGATCCGTCCTGGAAGCATTTTAGAAGCATTTTAGAGAGATTAATAATAGTTCAAAACTATCACGAAGAGAAATATCAATGCTAGAAGCATACATGATTCACTATTCCCAATGTTATTGCATGAATTATTATTAACTATAAAATTCATGATCATTATTCAAACATAAAATACTTATCTCTTTATGTTGGTCAATAGATGTAGTCAAGTGCTTGTCTTGCAGTCTCTTCTCAGTTGTTAAATGTAAATGATAGAGTTCCTTGAAATCTCTGA
Organism: Sequoia sempervirens; assembly: GCA_007258455.2. Taxonomy (NCBI): domain Eukaryota; kingdom Viridiplantae; phylum Streptophyta; class Pinopsida; order Cupressales; family Cupressaceae; genus Sequoia; species Sequoia sempervirens. The sequence goes on from VDFB02028391.1 coordinate 68,341, forward strand.
AGCCTCAAATGTATACACCATAGGTAATTTCCAAACTTTACACCAATGCGCAAAAGCTCATATGACTTGAAGAATGAACAATGTTTTTCAAACTTGAGCATTCCATTAAACTCATATCCCATATGACACAAGAATGAGAGGAGATAACATAGAACCTACACACTGTCTTCAGCAAGAACCAAAACATAACTCCATTACAACCCACACAAATCTTCAGAACAATGTCAAGAAACCAAAGTACCATCGCATCCACTCACACCAATGGCAGCTCGTGATTTTCCATATACAACCACACCACAGTCATATACTACCAGATTTGTTCTCACAGTGATATCTAAACCCGACTTGCTGTCTTCAGACATGATTCCTCCTAATATCTCTATATTGTCTTGTTGCTCCAATATTATAACAATATTCTATCACAGCTGAAGCTTCAAATATCGAACTCCTTGAAAGCACCTCAAGCTTAAAAAATAAAATCAAATTCCTCCACACCTAGAAGTGATCTTAAATCTGCAATTGCTTTTGATCAAATTTCCCCTGAACCCACTCTGATACCATGTTGTTTTAATCAGAAATGCAAATTAACAGAAAATTCAACACAGTGAACAAAGAACACAGAATTTATCTTGGGAAAACCCTCCTTCTCGAGGGAGGAAAACCCAGCCAAAATATCTCTCTTATATATTGAATTTAAAGGAGTGAAAATCTGCTTACAATTTTGGCCACACACAAGGCCAATATGATGCAATAAAGAATCACACCTCACTAAGATGCAAATACACAATTATATGATCTCTCCTTAATGTCGATCTGCTTTATGCAATAATATGATCTGTTGTAGATGCACGAACTCCTTGATAAGTGCAAATGTCTCTTGAGAATAAAATCGATGATCAAATGAATGAGCATCTCCTTCCATATATACAAAGTAAGGTACCTCTTCACAAGCAAGGCGACTCTTCACAAGGGTCAGCCTCATTCAAGAACCAAGGCGACTTTTCATCTTGAGTCGGCCTTTAAAATAATATTTATATATCATTTATTATTTCGATTTTGAGAGAAGGATATCTCCCGCAGCTAAAACATCAACATCTATGTGATGTCCTATTTTATTTAATACAATAATTATGTCGTGTCCCCAGCACTCAAATTGCAGCAACAATACATAATTATTTATAAAAAAATCTTGAACTAAATAATACGTAAAACCTTGGGCTGACTCCTTTTAGCACATAAGACAATCGCTTACCAAGGGAGCTTAAGAAAGAACCGATGGGAATTAATTAAGGGATGCAGCGATCTATTTACAGCAGCAATTATCTGGGATAATATGTAGCGGTTTAATGAAGGCTATAATTAAAACAGCAATCAAAGTCATCGCTGGTCAAAGCAAACTGGCGATTGGAAAAGGTTATAATTAATACTTAACAAAAGTCTTAAGGCAGCAATCAGGCTTTAGAGGGACTTGTCCCTTACCAAGGGAGAGGAGGGAGGATATAATGGATAAACAGTTCAAAGGGAGAATGATCATCAAGGAGGATGAATAGACTGTGATCTGGAAAAAGAAAATAAGGAAATAAAATATGAGATATCTGCTGAAAATAAATACTGTTTGCTGCAAGGACATTATTAGGTGGTAAGTGTAGAATATAAATGAAGAATATATATATATATATACCATTCAATATAAGTAAAGAATAATTATATAAATGTATATATATATATATATATATATATACCAATCAATATAAATAAAGGAATAACTATATAGAATATATATGTATATAATTTCCAATCAATCATCAAATGATATTCAGAAATATATCTGCAATCGGGAAAGCAATATCTTCTGGATACTAAAAACAGATCAAACAGCAAGGCAATAGGAGCAGATCAAACATAATTATCTACACTCAGCAGAAAAGGGCAGAAGTCAGCATTTGTTAATATATTTGCATCTAGAATATAGCAGTCTTATATTTTAGCAAGTATGGTGGTATGCTCTATCATGATTATTGTGTATAATGATATATTTATTGTTGTATAACCTTTATAAATCTGGATATATTTAGTGTTTGTAATTCTCAACAAGCAACCATGAGGAGTGGGGGAAATACCAGTAGGGTGAGCAGATACTAGATTTCTTTCTAAGTACGCCACTCCATGTTGGATGCCCGTGTGTCTGCCACTTGGGGCCAAGGGGGTGAGTGTCCACCATTGGGCTTAGAAAGGGGGATCTACGGGCCTCCTATTGTAGTTTTCCCCCCAATCTCTACATGGGTTGGTTGTTGGGATGGATTCAAGGAGCCTCAATCATAAGAAAGATGGATAAGGCGGCATGGATAGGGAAGGCAGATACGAGTTTATCCACTAAGTACGCCACCCCATGTTGGATGCCCATGTGTTTGCCACTTGGGGCCAAGAGGGATGGTATATCCGCTCTTGGGCTTAGCATGGATAGCTTCAGGCGCCTTATCATGTTTCTCATCCAAGTCCTATTATGATTAAATTTCCACTATGCATTATGGATATTGTGTAGTTTATATAGTTTTGAAATAGTTATGTATTATTACATGGTTTAAATAAGTGTTACAAGACTCGCAGGAACTCGCCAGAACTCGGCGAATCGTGGTCCAGGCAGGGGTGGGCGAGTCCTGCAAACTCGGGAGCCAGGTACTCACTGAACTCACCGAGTCCATAAGACTTGCCAAGTCTGAGCGAATCTCGACCCCCAGACTTGGCCATTTAATTAATTTTTTAAAAAAATTACAATCTTTCAACGCTTGTTTGGTTTATGACATGCCCATCAAGGATTTACAAAAAATATGAAAATGGTGTGCACCATGAAGGTTTGTGTGGTTTTGAAAGTCTTCATTTGGGCTGCCCACAGACCCCTGCAAGGGGCGCTGCCCCCAGACCCCCGTGAGGGGCACTGCCCCTCGACCTCGTTGGGGTGTTTCCCCCAAACCCCCATCAAACTATAGGTCTAAGCATGTAATAGGCCAATGGTGAATCATGATCATAAAACCTACAAAATACATATCCCTTGTTGCAAATCTTTGCATCTTTCACAGTCAATGCCATAATCAAGGATTATCTTGTTTCATACATTGGACAACTTGTTTAGTATGCAAGGACGGCCATAGGCAAAGTTGGCATGCTACAATCATTGTACTGTAGAATACAAGTTAAGTCATAGTTGGCAAGAAATGCCATCTTCATAATGCAAAAATGTATCAATCATGTCGTTTACAGGAAACACATAGAATAATCCCATCTATTAGTATGCTAGCTAAAGTCAAACAAGAACATAACCATTTTATCTTTTTACTTAACCATTCCTATTTGTTTATGAGGTTGATAGCAAAATATGCAATCTTGAAGGCTTCAAGAAAATTTTAATGATAAATTCCTCACTTGAATATACACACCAATCATTGAGACACAAGCAAATATCATGGCTACATCATCATCTAGGACCTATCTTAGATGCTAGTGCATGACTTGTCGTGATGTTGGGATGAGTAATGCAAGCTCCTCTGAACCATAGACTTATATTTTTAGTTTTGATATTTGTCTTGATGCCATGGATTTCATATTCCATGAGTTTTGTATACATTTGACAATATTTATATATCTAAATGTGTTATTTCCTTTAGCTAAAATTTGTGTTTATACTTATGTGATTGATGTATGTGTATGGGATCAAAGTAGTTTCTATTTGATGAGGTTATTGTGTCTTTCAGGTTTATTTGTTAAAGGGTGCACGAAACAAGTTTTAAATCCTTAAAAATCTATGAATTTCTTGGGTTTTTCAATTTGTCGAGTCTTTGCCGAGTCTGGGATCCGAGTTCGAGTCCGAGTCAAAAAAACAGCTTGTCGAGTCTGAGGCGAGTCTAAGTCTTGTAACACTGGTTTAAATAGATGAGACATTTATTATATATGTTTGATCATATGAATTATATTTCCAATATTGTCTAACATGATTGCAGGACCTAAACCAAGTTTTATATTGCTTCAAGCATATAATTAGTTAGTTATAACCGTAACTACATTAATTTTTTTATTCTAGGGCAAGATTTAGGGCAACCCCAAAAGGGGACATTACAATCTAATCCTAATGCCCATTATGAGTGCATTATCATAATTATAAGTGCATTTTATACGTATTGCACTTATTATCAAATATCCTATGTACGTTGGGCACGATCCCATATTTATGCCCCATTCCTATCTCCATGCTATTTTGCTATTCAAATATTGTTCCTCATAATTTGGGGATACTTATAGACATACCCTTTTGCATTCTTGATTTCCCAAAGTAATATTTGCAGCTTTGTCTGCGTCCAAAATAGTTTTCATGCTCAAAATCATAATAACTAAGCTACACATGAATCCTTTCAACTTTTCAAGTCAAGGCTTCCTTCTTGATGGACTTAATGGCATAGAAATTTGACCTTGTACCTGTATTGATTGCTCCTATTATTTGATCCAAATTGAATTATTAAAGTTAGCACAAACAACTAACTAAGCCACCATTCTCATTCAATTAGTCTAAACTAACGAAGATGTAATTTATAACACTCCCTAATGCTCTTAAATGATGAATCCCACATGAAAGAAGCAAGAAAGATGTGCACTGATCTACATAGGTTACAAAGAGCTTTGCGATCCAGACTTCTTAGGGTCAAAACACGGCTGGAGAAGGTTCCTGAGAAATATAGAGAAAAGAATGTTCAGTTCTAACAGTGACAGTTGCAAAATTGCCCATTTGCCAGGTGGTGGTTGTGTATGTGTCCCAGCAGTTATGGAACCATTATGGTGGTTGCTGATGTGTCCTGACAGTTGTAGAACCGCCATGGTAGTTCTTTCCTATCAAAGTGTTTTTACCAAAAAAGAAATGAATGGTCAGGGGTTCAGTTACAAAATGTTCTCTTCTAATTTGTGTCTTTTAAGCTACTTGTTTTGAACCTAAACTAAATGATCCAATAAATTATAACCAAAGGGGCCATTATAATCATAGTTGGGAAACTCGGACTCAGCAAAAAACTCTAACAACTTAAAAAATTGCTTAAATTTCTTTAAAAACACATTTTTTTTGCAAAATTCAAAGAAAAAATATATCCAATAAGTCCATAAATGAGTACAGAAGTGTTTTCTATTAAATTTGATTCATTTGAAGACAAATTGAGTACAAAATTGCATCATCATGCGAAATTATGATACAATAGTTACCTCGCAACTATTATGGATTTATGATGATTGTCTTTGAAAATCATCATCATAATTCATAAATTGTATATTACAACATTTGACATCTTCCTCTATCCTAGTCTAATGAAAACTTGGGGAGAGGTTCTAATCTTTGCACACCGTTGTAGTCTAGTGACAACTTGGGGAGAATTTCTAATCAATGATATTATGATAGTGCTAAAGATAATTGTCTAAGTTGTCGATTCCAATCTCCACTCTCAAATCCCCTCATTGTAATCAAATTTCTTATATGAGAAGAAATCACAATAACTAGTGGGGGTCTAGGAGTGGAGATCTCAATGGGGTCGAGGGGCGATCCCCCTTGTGGGGGTTTGGGGGCAACACCCCCAACAAGGTCGAGGGGCAGCGCCGCTTGTGGGGGTCTGGGGGCAACGCCCCTAGTGGGGTCGAGGGGCAGTGCCCCTCATGGGGGTTGAGGGGCAACACCCCCAATGGGGTCGAGGGGCAACGCCTCTCTAGGGGTCTAAGGTAATGCCCCCACCACTAAGCCCAAATTAAGGCCTTTGAAACCATATAAAATTTCTTGTCACTGACCATTTTACAATTTTATCACTTAAGGGAGAAATTAGGTATTTGGCATAGTTTTATGAAGAATATTTGCTCTCCAAGTGCTATGTGAGGAAGTGTGAGGGGCATTCATGCATTTATAGGGAAAAATCGTGAGTTTTTTTACTATTTTTTTCGTGTTTCGCATTATTAATAGTGATACACAGGGACGCGTCCCCTGGGTTTTTGCCCCCCGTACCCGTCTCGGAAACGTTTCGGGGACAGGGGACGGCTAACACTTGTGACTTTGTCATTTTGACATTTGTAGTACAAACTTGTAGCCTTTGGGGCATTTTATTATTTTATATCATATGCACATTGACTATTTGACATGAATTATGGTCCATGGAAGCAATTAGGTAGCTGTAGTATTAATGTTCATTGTTATGATTATCATTACCCATATGAATATCTGAAATTTCCCTATATTTTTAAAATCTCTCTCTCTCTCTCTCTCTCTCTCTCTCTCTCTCTCTCTCTCTCTATATATATATATATATATATACACTATACAGCCGTCCCCCCATCCCCTAAAATCCCCTCAAAAAATTGCCATCCCCGAAACGCATCCCGCCGTCCCCCCGTCCCTGAAACTTGGTGGAACATAGATTATTAATGTATCTGACGAGTTTTTTTGTCAAACTCGCAAAGTTTTTGGCAAGTACTCACCAAAAAAAATCAGCGAGTACTTGCCAAAAACTTGGCGAGTTTCTTTGGTGAGTAAATGGCACGAAAACTCGCCATCTGTTTTACTCGATGATTTTTTTTGCCGTCTATGGTTATAATCAATCTAATTCTTCTTTTCAAATCAGTTTTCCTAAAATACATAGGTACTTGAGTACAATAAAGAGAAGTATGCATCTGGGCCAGTTGAAAAGCTTTCCGAGTGTTAGGTTACTGCTACACTGAAGATTATGTATTTGAAGGCCTTCAGAAAGCAGTAAACTTGAAATTGCAACAGAAATAGTGACGACAAAAAAAAAACTGCCTTACTCTTCTGAAGTTTCTTCCACCATTGGGTTCTCCAGTGTAAATCTTCTGTGATATGTTCTGTTTGATGTTCTTTTCAGCCTTTTTGCGTATGATGATTTTCTCTTCGTTGGCTGTTGAATTTAGAAAATTAGTGGTATCATGAAACTAAACAGTAGTAGTGCTCCTCTTAGATCTCCAGGAAATCATGGAGGTTATATCCCTTACAAAATAAAATATTTTGCATTGATTTTATGCAAAAACGTTATTGCAACTGAATAATACATAAAGCGATTCCAATTTGTACTTGCCCTCCTTTGTTTCTAGCACTTTTGTATGTGATGTCATTCATCGCAGGAAGCTGCAAAGCTAGCCGAAAGTTGCTTACAGTATAGTTTATGATTTTGGTAAGCAACTTAATGCCTAACTGCAACTGCACAATTTCATCCATTTTACCATTTGAATGTGCCATCAATGCATTTTCAAATTATCATGCATATTTACAAATACACGTATTCCATTGGGACGTGTCCCTAACCCTCCGATCTACATTCCTTAATCCATGTCCCTAGGATTTTGAGGGAGCCCCCATGAATTTAAATCGTTCCTACCAACCTCAAGCCTTCTTCAATGAAATCCCCAATTTTCTTGTCATCATATGCTTCCACGACAAAAGACGGACTTCAAACACTTTTACACAATGACTGAGCATGGTGATAGTCTTCATTGCTTGATCTTTAAATAAATGTACATTTTCAAAGACAGAGATACTAAACATCAGGGTTTCTTATACTTCCTGCAAGATATGTATAAATGTTTGCAACAAGCATTCCTTTAATATTTTCCTTCACAATACAGCCGTTCTTGCCACCAAAAGTTAACCAATGTATCTTTTTCTGTCAGCAGTGAAATTCAATTTTGTAGGCAGTCCTTCATATCATTGCTATTACTGAAACATCATCAAAGACCTACTACACATACAGATTCTTAACTGATTTAGGGTTGAGTTAAAAGAGTGGAATCGGGTCTGTACTTGTCCACTGATAAATTATGTACCGAGTCAAACAAAATATCAACTCCTGATGGTCAACAGAATTTTCCTTTAAAATATGCCTATATAGAGTAGATTTTAAGACGTATCTTATAGAAAGAAAAATGTAGCACTGAAACATCAACGGCCCCTTCAAAAATATAGCACAAGTCATAAGAAGAAAATTTATGCAGAAAAATAAATAAACCTAAAACAGAAACTTGATTACAGTGGGGTTTACCTGAGTTGGTGAGGAAGTGTTTTTACAGTTCAATGCGCGTTGCCCACTGAATGATATTGAGACCGTTTTAGATAAATTAGCATAAGACAATTGAACTACTAATTTTATTTAGAAGAAAACACCCCTTTACAGCATAATTATTACAGCAAATGTAAGGTTTTTTTTCAAACCCATACAATACCTAGATTATAGCAAAAGGAATAATAGTTTTTGTGAATTTTGAGAGGAGAAAATTTATATATTATTGTATTTTGAAAAGAAAAGAAAAATGTCATAAATTATATTTGTTTTGGGGTGATGTAGTAAGAGGGAATAGTATGGAGGTTTAAATTATGTTATTGTTTGATCTATAAGTAATAGAAAAAAATAACATGTAAAGTTAGTAAATAATTAAAAATATATTTTATAATGTTATGTTCTAAAATTAAAGATGACCGTCTTGAATAATTTGATTTCTTATTTGATGTCAATTATAATTTGCATTAATTATGAAGTTGTTTTGGTTCAAAGTGAAGTGACCTTTTACATGGAATTCATACTAGATGAAGACAATTCTTGATTTGTTAAGGCAATACTCTTCATAGGTAATGTTTTGCACTTGAGAAAATAAGAGATAAAAATTGGATTTTTCAATAGAACAATATAATGTAGCCTTTGTTTTTGTTGTTACATTGTCTTTAGTTCAAGGGAGTACAATGTATTTATAGCAATGAATAGTTTGATCTTCAAGTGCCCCAAAGTTGTTAAATGCCTAGTTGTATGTTAGGCAAATGGCTTGGAATGGAATAAAAAATGGGTTGTTACTTTTGAAGTTACTTGTACTTGCATGAGTAAACAATGAAACTTATATTATGTTTGAAGAAAAACTTGTTATTTCTATTTTCAGTGATAAATGAAAAAATTAGCAACGTGTGCAATGACCTCAAATGTTGAGTGTAATAAGATTTATAGTTGATCCAAGGTTCATCGACCTTTTTAGTTGACCAATTTAGGTTGATAGGCATATGTGAAGCATTTTGGTTTTTATATTGGGTCATTTGGCTATGCTTCTAAATAATGATGTGGAAAATTCCTTCATGATAACTTGTTCTTCTATTATGGAGAAATGTACCAAATTTGGATGTTGTATTGTTCATTATGGAAAGAAAAGTTGTGAGATTATAGAGAAAATAAATGTATAAGAGAAAGGAGATTACAAATGACAACAAATTAGAGTAATGCATTTATATTATCGCTTGTGCTTTGTCATATTTATAAGCACTATCTTTGATGTCAATCAAACACAAAAAATGTGTTCTAGTAGTAGTGTTACACCTCGTTGTGCTACTACTTATTTACTTTTACCTAGTTGGGTGAAAATGCTTAAAATGAGTATATTTATGTTTTGTATTTTGGAAATATGAAGAATAAATGTTGATTCAATTTGATGTTATGAAATGATTTTGATTGTGAAATATTTGATGCAAATGAATGTATTGTTTTCAATTGACTACTATTGCAATGTATTAAGTTGGATGTAGGAATTGAATCAAGCCTCCTGAAGAGAGGGGAAGTATCACTCAAGGAGAAGAACTTGCTCCAGTAACCTTTGATAAAGACCTAAACTGAGCTTTCGCACACACACTTCTTGTTTAGTCAAGTCAGGATAATAGTTGGGAAATAGTAAGTTACCTTTAGTCTTGCTTGTGGTTTATTTGTGAATGTTTTTGTTTACGGGTTTACAATTTGTTGAGTCTATTTGTGTTGAGTGAGTTCTTTATGTGTTTTTATTTAACCAATATGATATATATACATAAAAAGTGTATATATATGTATACATGTATGTGTCAACAATAAACTCATACACATGAGTAATTACACGCGTGAGTATACGTAGACAGACATATCTATGCATGTGTTGGGTGAAAATTTTGTAATCCCTTTTAATAGATTACAAAACTTAAATTCAACCATAGTTATGTGAGATAGAATCTCTCCTCTTGAAAAGGGTAGGCGCCCTTTTCACTGCTTATTGAAACTAAGGAAAACTAATCAAATATTTACAATAATGTACACTACAATAATGATATGGGGGTGTGTCACATTCACGATTCTCTCTTTTTTCAGAGAATATGTTTTACAATGTTTCACAATTTTAATCTTTGGATGCAATACAATTTCAAATCAAAACTAAGCAGTAATTCCAATACTCCTAACTTGTCAAAGCAAAGCCCAAGAATACCAATATGATAAAGACAAGTAACAAATAAGAAAGCTCACAAAGGCACAAAGTTGTTCCGTAGTTTTCAATAGTGAATTCTTCAAAATAGAAACCAATGTTGTAAAAGAAGCACAAAGTCTTCAATATACTTCACAATTAGATCCACGAATAGCATGAACAATTATAAGCAAAAAGTCTTATAAATAATTCACCAATATTATCATCAATTTCTCAAATTCAAGCAATGGGTGTAGCTCAAATTCTACACAGATTTACTCAAAATCCCTTCAATCTCAATTATTAAACACTGTCAATTCAATCAAATAACAAGATAATTGTCCCAACACAAAGTTTGGTGTGTAACTTATCTTCTTTATTGATCAAAAATAGATTCACAAAAATGAACTCAAAGTTTCAATATTGCTTCACAATCGGGCAACACTTTGTTGCATAAGATAAAAGGTAAATAATACAAAGGAATCCTCTCATATTTATAGATAGGAGAGAAGATCTAATTTAGGAAAAACCTTAACTAACTATTGACTTATTCAAAGATGTTGTCCATGAATGTAGGAGAACATCTCAGTTTTACATGTAATTACATTTTTTCAAAATGACATGTAAAATGTCAAAACCTATCTACATAAAGCATAGAAAAAGCATAGGAACTATCTAACTCTTGAGATGTAAGAAGATTTTTATGGTTCCTTGCTCTTGGCTTGGAAGTCTTCATAGTTCTTCTTAATCTCCTGCATGATCGCCTCATCTGGTCCAACGGTGTAGTCAATGATTGTGTGAACTTTTGTGATTGACTTTCTTGCAGTAGAGAAAATATGTTTGCACCTATCTAGATGCATTTTGAGATTGTCCAAAGTGAGCTGAACATCACACAGGGAATACATTGAAGTCTTTGAAAAGGCTTCATCTTCCACCTGCTTTTGGATAGCTTCTTTGAAAATTTGGGCAATCTCACTTACTGAGAGGAAGGTATGATTGTCATCAAGGAGTTTACCCGAAAACTCTTCAATCCCATTCACCATAACAATACGATGTCCTTCGACATCTTCTTGCACTTGTTGTATGTCCTCGATGAGGGTCTTGATAACCTGTATGCAGGTCTTAAGTGACTTTTTTATTTCCACATACTTTTCTTTGTCAGGAATAACCCCAACTTCCACTAGTTTTCTCAATTTGATCTCCTTCGTTTGTAACCAAAATTCGAGACTTTGTTCCATCTCGTTTTGTTCCATCGAAAATATGCCTTCAGTTTTATCCAATTCCAACTTCATCTTGGATATTTGGGTAGTCTTATCATCAACAATAGTTATGAGTTGTGAGCCCTGCTTTATTATTTCATCAACAAACACATACAACACTTTACCTTTGAAGTAGTGCTTTTCCACTTTCTGCATTGTTGGTTCTTCAACATTTATCATAGCCATTGGCTACACATTCTTTGAGGTACCCGTGATCTTTCTCAAAACTGATGCATAACATTCAACCTTCTCTTTATACATATCCCTAGCTTGTTCCATTTTATCAAGCTTGTTTGTTAATGCATTTAGAGTCACTTGTGCATCTTCCTTGGCACTTGCATTAGTGAAAATCCCAAGTTGAACCCTAGTCACGGTGTAATCTTCCATTCTTACATCACCCTTATCTTGTGGAGGTACTCCAATATCCACATATTTATGGCTTGATTTTTCCACATGTAGTCTAGAATGAATCTTAGCTTTTTTCTTCCCTTTGGCTTTTGGAAGTACTATCTCTTCAAGATCTAGCTCATCTGGAGAAACCATATGTTTCTTACACTTAGATACTTGTGAGACTAAACAAGGAGGAAGAAATGAAGTATTACCTTCTTGACTCGCTGCTAATTCATGTGTGGCAGCTACCTTTGTAGCAACAGGTGTTATGGTAACAATTGGCATTGTGTCATTCATGATTGCACCAAGAGTTTGAGCAGATCCTACAATGATTCCTTCATAAACCAATCAAACTCAGCTTGGGAAGAAATATCATATGATGGCGAGGATAGACTTGGGATAGATGATGGGGAACCTAAGGAGACATCAATACTTTGTAAGATGGATCCCACTAAGGGAGTGGAAAGGATTAATTGTGTTGGTGGAGGAATGGTTACCTTCAATGCATGTAAACTAGTTGTAGGAGGTAAAGTAGGAAGAGGTGGTGTAGGTGAAGTGGGAAAAGGAGGAGTGTGAGGTGTGGTAGAAACAGGTGATTATGTATGAGGGGGATTGTCAATGATGTTCTCATGAGGAGATAAATGTATTTCCTCATCATGCACCTTTCTTCTTCCTCATTACCTTCCTCCTCTCCTTGATCCTCTTCTGTATATTCATCTTCTTCAAACTCTCCATATTCTTCACTCTCATTTCCTTCTTCTTCCTCTTCTTCTGGTTGCTCTTTAGATGCAAGTTCTCATTCCTCTCTAGATGACTGTTATTCCTCAGTAGCCTGCTCCTCTTCAATTGTTTGTATTGTATTTTTTCCACAAGTAAATTTAATCCTAGGACCTTTATGTGAAGAAGAGGGGGCAGCAACAGCTTTTTGTTTGGTTTGAAGTTCCTGCTGGTGGTTGGCTTCACCTCCTGATGTCTCTCTCTCAGACTTTGTTATGAAAGATTTCAATCAAAATCCATGCCTCTGTAAGCATTCATTTGTGTTGTGTAGAATGGGAGAAAATCTTTCCCTGATCAAAATGCTCTCTTTCTTGGACCACTGAATTAAGGTAAAGGCTTATTAGCAATTTCCTCTTCTTCATATGCATAATCTATAATATCGCCAAGATCTTCAAAATCCTCAAGAATGTCAGCCAAGCCTAGGTCTCTGATCTGCTCCACAATTAACCTACAAAATTCCATTCTTCAAATATCCTTTTCATCTCTACACTCAGCCCATATGTCCTCAAAGCGATAGACATCGTGGTGATCTTTCTTGAGTTTTCTATTTACATTTCTATAGTCAAAATCAAATTTGTACCTGTATGACCTTATGGTCATAATCTACATCTCTGCTACTACTGATTTTTCCTTTGGCACACTATGAATAGAATACCTTCCAATAACAATTGGAAACTTAAAGCTTGTTTTATGAATTGCCTAGCATTCCTTGTGGACTATAATCAACTATCTGCATAATTCCATTAATACCCACCTATCAGAGGGATATCTTGGCAACATGTATGGGCATCCAGTGTAGCACCCTACTCTCAAATATGTAAAAGTAGGAAATTGCAAGAAAATACATCCAAACTTGCTAACAACTTTGAACGCTTCATCTAATACTCTTTTCTTTTCCAGAGTTGGATCAAATGTGAAAAGTAGTGGTGCAAAGAAAGTGTCATTGACTCTCCTAAAATGCTTGATACTTCCTCTTAAAGTGATCTCAGAATATAACTCATATACTGACACAACACTTCTATTTCCTTTCGTTGTCAATCCTGGAAATTGTCTCATAATAGCAACAACATGCACCAGGTAGGAGGTCATGTAAAAATTCAAGGTTGTTTGGACATTGATTAGTTGATCACGAATTTCATCACTAATTTGTGTACCCCAGTCTATGTGTGCCTTCCTCCTCCTGATGATTCAGATATACTTGTACATCCAATCTTGAAAATTGAAAGACGGGTAAACCTTTCACTCTACTAAGAAGAGTGATCATGTCTTGAACATCTTCTTTGAAGTCACTTCATGGAAGACCTTTGGGATGACGCTGGAGTACACACCCCTCTTATATACTATTATTTTAACCACTTTATTTGTCAATCAATGAATTGATTAATAATTAAATTAGGAAAACAACATAAGAATTCACTCCATTCAAATATTGAGATTGATTGCTTATAATTGAAATTTTCATGTATTTCATTGAATTGATACCATTGAAGTTCTCAAACTAACATTCTATATACTAATGAACAAATATACTTTCACTCGGTATCTATACACAAAATTAGTCAACAACAAATCGATTTATCTCTCTTTTGGCTGGAAACCCATTGTTAACTTGCATTCTTCATTTCCTATCTACAACTAGTACGATTCTTTGGGAATCAACGGTGGCTTGTCTCTTCACAGTGCCTTAGCTAACTGTTGTTTCCTTTATCTTCCAAAAATTATTGATCTTTATTTCAAAGCCACGACTTGTTGTACCTTTCTTTGCCTCGAACCACAGAGATTTCATTCACTGATGCACCTCAACTATTTTGTGTCTCCCTTCTTCTTTTTGTGCCCTACTATGTCTACTATTCACCGCCCCCTTGTCTTTATCTGCCTTCACACACTCTTCTGTGTGGCACCCTTGTCACTTGTGCCTTGTTTAGTGCAGCCTCCAACTCAATAATCTACCTACTGCTTGTCTTCTTGCAAGAGCATTTTATTTTTAATGGAACTATACCTTAGGTAGCCCCCTTTACACAATTTCTCTCCTAAATAGTATGCACGCCCCTTTCTCTCACATTTGATCTGCATTTATAAACTGATATGTAGAAGTGTGCCTCTTCATTTCCAATCGCTCTTTCCTCTCTTACACTGTCTCTTTCTCACTCGGGCTTCCATTTTGCTTCGCCCCCTTGTCGCCTCTATGTCTATTCTCATTTTTTTCTTTTCATTTTCCATTCTTTTTGTTTTTTTATACTTGGTTTATTATTTTCATGTTTGTAACCTCATGAATTTTCTTGTCTTCAAGAAGCCTCTAGCTACTTAGTAGATGCTCTTGCATCAGACGCACCCAATAAAATTTTTGTGAGAACAGGCTCACAAAACGGAGCTAAGTAGTAGAACTACTCTTCCAAGTTGCAAACAATTTGCAGCATGCTCCCACTCTGAGCTAATACCTACAAATTAGTTCTTTTTCCTCTTCTTCCAACATCTTGTTGGAACATTTGCCATCCCCCACCAACAATTATGCACTCCAATCATCTCTCCTCTTGTGGACTTGTGTCCACCATGTACCGACCTCCTCCTCCAAACAATTTCTTCACCCTTCTCCTCTGTCATGGGTTTTGACCCACCACAACACTGACCACCTCCACCAAACTTCACTTTCATCTTCCACCTTTGTGGGAATTAACCCACCACAATCCGTCCTCCTCCAAAAACTTTCATCCTCTTCAACCTCTCTTCTTGCCATCCCAACATAATGGCTTTTCTGAGGTTGCCCCTCAACCCTTAACACATCCATGCTCTGCTTATCCACATTTCCAAATTTAAATTGATGCCATCAAACACAAATTTCATAATCACAAAAATCAAATCTTACCTCTGCTGCTACAACCTTTTCTCTTTCACTTTTAGCTGCAACACCTCCATCTTCACCATTCATTGCCACCATCTTCTTTGTGTCCTCCAAAGGACAATTTATTTATGCTCTTTCTACTTCTTCAACCACAACTGCAATTTTTTCTTATCTTCACCATCCAAATAACTCTGAATTCTTCTCATCTCTTCTCTCAACAACGTTTTATCCTTGTTCTCCTCAACCTCATCATCAAACTTGGGACCATTCGTGTTCACCATTTCAGCTTGCCAACACCCTTCTTCCACTTCACACAACTTACTCCACTCACATGCCATCGCCGCAACCTACAACTTAACATCTTCTCCACTTGTGTGGGTTTCCCCCACATTTTCTTCTTTCCATGCCCCTTCTATCAAAGGGTTGTGAAACTTTTCATCCTTTGCAATCTCAGTTGCAATTTCTTCTCTTTCTTCTTGATCCTTTTGCACAAAGATCTCCTCTTCTTTTTCTTCATTCTTCATATCTACAACAATCTTTTCTTTCATCTCTTCATCCTTCAAATGGTTCTCATCTACTTCTTTTTCACCTAGCAACTTTGATGTTGCTTTCTTCTTTCATACACTCACTGGGGCATACTGCTGCAATTTCTTTTACCACTTCCTCTTGTTTATCTCGTAACGGATTCAACACATATTCTTCCCCATCCTTGATTATGTTATAAGTGTTATTGTTGTAATTATGTATAGCTTCTCTATCCCAAATCCAAGGTTGACCCAATAAACCATGACAAACATCCATGGGCACTATATCACATACAATTTCATCTTTATATCCTCCAATGTGAAAATGCACAATGCTTTGTTCACTTACCCAAATTTGACGACCTCCTTGCAACCAAGAGATGTAGTATGGCTTAGGGTGCTTCATCCTCTTCAAGTTCAGCTTCTCAACCATTTCCAATGCAACCAAATTATCTCTACTATCATTGTCCACCATCACTTTGTAGCACTTTCCACTAGACTTGGACACTGTTCGGAACAAATCACTCCTTCAAATGGATTCTTGTTTCACTTTATGTGGCTTCAAATATTCCTTCTCCATCCACAAACTCTCTCCATGTCTCCAAGACATTTTTCCAAACAATTATGGCACACCCTCAAGACTTCTTCACTCTTTACCAATCCTTCACCCACGGTCCTAGTGGATTCTCTCCACTCTCAGGATCTTGTGGCTCTGATACCAATTGATGCAAGAGTACACAACTCTTTGATATACTATTGTTTTGACCACTTTATTTTTCAATCAATGAATTGATTAATAATCAAATCAGGAAAACAACATAAGAATTCTCTCCATTCAAATATTGAGACCAATTTCTTATAATTGAAATTTTCATGTATTCCATTCAATTGATACCATTGAAGTTCTCAAACTAACATTCTATATATTGATGAAAAAATATACTTTCACTCGGTATCTGTACACAGAATTAGTCAACAACAAATCGATTTATCTCTCTTTTGGACTGGAAACCCATTGTTAACTTGCATTCTTCATTTCCTGTCTACAACTGGTACAATTTTTGGGAATCAGTGGCTTGTCTCTTCACAGTGACTTAGCTAACTGTCATTGCATTTATCTTCCAAAAATTACTGATCTTTATCTCAAAGCCATGGCCTATTGTACCTTTCTTTGCCTCGAACCATAAAGATTTCATTCACTGATGCGCCTCTGTTGTTTTGTGTCTCCCTTCTTCTTTTTGTGCCCTACTATTTCTATTATGAACACCGCCCCCTTCTCTTTATCTTCCTTCACACACTCTTCTGTGTGGCACCCTTGTCACTTGTGCCTTGTTCAATGCAGCCTCCAACTCAATAATTTTTCTATTGCTTGTCTTCTTGCAAGAGCATTTTATTTTTAATGGAACTATACCTTAGGAATTCCCCTTTACACAATTTCTCTCCTAAACGGTGCACACACCCCTTTCTCTCGTATTTGATCTACATTTATAAACTAATTTGTAGAAGTGTGCCTCTTCATTTCCAATCGCTCTTTCCTCTCCCACACCATCTCTTTCTCATGCGGGCTTCCATTTTTCTTCACCCCCTTGTCGCCTCTATGTCTATTCTCATTTTTTTTCTTTTCATCTTCCATTCTTTTTGTTTCTTCAGACTTGGTTTATTATTTTCATGTTTGTAACCTCCCAAATTTTCTTGTCTTCGAGAAGCCTCTAGCTACTTAGTGGATGCTCCAACATCCAATCTTGAAAATTGAAAGATGAGTAAACCTTTCACTCTGCTAAGAGTCGTCATGTCTTGAAAATCTTCTTTGAAGTCACTTCGTGGAAGACCTTTGGGCCATCTAGAAATAGTGGGCCTCAAAGTATTCAACCATTGTGAATTGATCAATTGTTTGGCTTTGTTCGAATCTTTTTCATAAGCCTCTTGTCCTTGTTGAATGGAAATAGTTGTATACTTCTCCATGTGCGAAACTTGGAAAACTATTTCAAAGAACTCTAGATCCAATCTCATAACTTTCCTAAAAGAATATCTAACACTCCTATCATCCCTGATATAGTGTGAGGAAACTTGTAAGACAAATTCTGGGCAGTGAGCAACAACTGGAAACAAAGGCACTGTATGAAGATTACAGTGGACAATTAATTGCAAGTCTTCTTCCAATGGTGACTTTTCTGTCCTCTTTACAAAGTCCTCCATATCAAGGTGACCAATTTCTGTGTCTTTGATCTCATCGATCTTGGAGGTCACAATGGTGGTCGTGTAGACACCCCGATACTTGTACTTCATTTTATCTTTCTTGGAAGATGATGGAGATTCTTCCATTGTCAATAAAATTGCAAAAGATCACCAAAAACCACCTTTGGAGAATATCGGATGAGAGTTGAAGGTAACTGCAAGGAAACATGAATTTGTCAAACGTTAAGAGCATATGTGTTATGGGAGAAAATGGAATGCATGAAGATGGGAAAGCATTTTGGAGCAAGCAGACGTGAGCTATGGAGCATGAAAAATGGAGCAATTGCGGAAGGAACGAAGTTCAAAAAGCAATTTAGAATGATTTTGAGCATTAATGAAAATTTCTATTTTTTTGTGCAAGGGCGTTGAAAATCAGCGCCCCTACATCTTGGAAGAACTGCATCTCTTGCACAAGTGTTGAAAAATAGCGCTCCAACATGTTATGAGAAGGTTTGGAAAGTTTGATGTACAAGTGCTATTTTTCAACGCTTTGACAACTCGAGGAAGATCAATTTTGTGTATAAGAGGTGAAAAATTCTGCTATTAAATTTGGAAGGAATCATGAACAATTGGCATGCAAAAGTAGTGAAAATCACTGCCATTGCACTATGGGAAGAACAAAGACTCATGTAAAGGCAGTTATTAGTAGCGCTCTTACATTATGAGTTAATCAATCTCAAATGTGGGAGTGGTGAAAATCACTGCTCCTGCATCTAAGAACAGACTCAAAAGCTTAATGCACGGGCATAAATAACCACCTTTACATTGATCTAGCAATATGGTGCTCACAACAAATCTGAAACATAAATTGATTCATAGTCCTACATCAGTACTGCGGGACCTACCCATCACGTCTGGTGATCCATAGGTTGAGTTACACAACTCAACCCCTAAAATCACCTAGGTATAATTTCTTATGCTTTAAAACCACCTCCACACACAACACATTATTCATGCACGCATTGCATGATTATAACGATGTTCATAGTATCTTCCAAGTAACATATTATCAATGTTCATAAGGGCTCTGATACTAAGGGGACCTGTAGCTTCACACTGTCAATGTTCAGAAGGGGACCTGACATTGCAGGTGCATGTAGCCACAACTGACGGCTGGAGGAATATTCAACGTATTTGGTGCCATATTTATTGTAAGGTTATGTGCATTCATTTCCAAAATATCCACATATTTTATCCATCAATTCATGCTAAGTATCGTGACATAATTGCTTTACTGCCCGTGTTCATTTTGAATCTTTGAAGCTGTCAAATCACCATCTCACATCTGTCTCATCATATCGACTCACCATCTGATACTCATTACCTTGTAGTTAATATTTGTACCATCAAATCAATAAGAAAATATGTTCTTTCAGTTTCCACACGCCACCAATGGTTATTTTTGCACAACAATACTTAAGGTATGTTGTTATGATTAATCAAGTTTTCTTTAAAAAAATTATGCACTTTTCATTTAATTCCATGCATGTGAAATATTAAACTACTAATTTCCATCAACTCACATTTATACCACCTCCAAATCATCTTCGTGAAGTGAGGTCACTTCACCAACTAAGTTGGGGGGGAGGGTACACTTACTCAATCTTTTCACCAGTCTTTTCGAATCTGCCACCCTAAACCGAATTTAATGAAAATTATGACATGCAAAACCCTTATTCATATTTTATTTTTGTTGTTATTTTTGTTGTTATTTTCAAAATTGCTAAAAACTTGAAACCCTGTAGAGTTTGTGAGAAATTTAGCTTGGTTTATACTAGAGATGAATTTGAAGAGAAATTTGCAGTTACAGTGTGGTGTAGTAGTAAAACAATATATATGGAAATTGAGGTTTTGAAGTCATAAGAGAAGTTCAAGGTGGTAGGCTATGATTTAGTTGAATTTTCATAACTGAATTTGGTATACTGAGCAATAAAGGAAATTAGGATGGGAGGAGATGTCATAAGGAGAGAGCCAACAACTCATCAATAGATTTTGGAGGACGTAGTTGTCCTTCCCATCTTCACAAGGGTTGGTTGGCTTGATTATTTTTTGAAATTAATAGAGTACAACAATGATTTAATGAGAAGATTTATAGAATCTCTCCAATACAACAAAGCCATGGTAAAAGGAATTTTTGTGGATGCATCAGATTGCTCAAGTGACTGGATTACCAAGAACACGAATAGAATTCCTAGCTCAATCTGATGCAATTACAACTTGGGAGGAATTTTGCACAAGAGGTGAGGAATTAGATTTCTCATCATAAGGTACGAAAAGAATGTCTCTACACTAGTTGTGGGAAACTAGTGTAAGACAAAACCTTTTGTATACGGTCCATTTCAAACTGTTGAGTCATCTCAGGCATAATAGGATAGTAAATGTACCAAATTTTCTCTATAAATTGTTGAAAAGAATGGCTTCAGAATATTAGAGAAGATAGTTTGATACTTCCCTCTCTCACCATTGCTTAGTTACCCTGTTGATAAAAAGGAGCCTAAGAATTCAATACCCACAAGTAAGGCAGGAGGATTTTAGGGCTGAGGAATGTAAGGACATCAACAATTTGTTGGTGTTAGTGCTTGAGGATATAGGAAATCAAAATGAACCCAAAAATGCACCTGAAGAGGAAATCCCTCATAATTTTCCTATGGCCTCACCTACCCGCAACCAAGGCGAGCATGAAGAACCTATAGAGCTAGAGTATGGGCCCTCTAAAAATGAGGAGTTACCTTCTTCTTCTAAGTCACAAAAGTCTAAGAGTAGGAAAAGTAGTGTATCCACCACTTCCACACCCTCTAAACTAGAGGAAGAAGTTTCAAAAGGAAAAAGGGTTGCTCAAAAATAGAAAAAGGAAAATGCCCCGAAAAAGAAGAAGAGTATTAAAAAAGAAAAGAAGAAAATTGAAGCAAAAATACTTACACCCAGACATTCTGGTAGGCTCAGGCAACAAAAAGTTGCAAAGGAAGGTATAGGGGGACCTAAAGGAGAATAGGTGAGTAGAGAACAACCCTAGGGAAATCAACCCCAATAGGAACAATAGCAGGAGGATGTTATGGTTGTAGAGATTGATTTTGAAGGAGGGGATGCCCTTGGTGACATGAATGCACTTGTGTAAAAGAGAAGGTATATGATAATGACTTTTGATTCTGAATCGGAGGACCCATTTATTGCAAAGAAATTTTTGAGGATAGAAGCTCCAGATAGTCCTATACAGGGAGGTTATGAAGGAGGAAATGAGCAGTTTGAAGATAGAGAAGAAGTTTACCTTGAGGAGAGAAATGTGAGGCAAGAACTCTAGGAAGCATTGGAAAAAATTAAACACCTAGAGGAGTTGGTGAAAAATTATGAGCAAAAGGATAAAGAAAGGGAAGTAAAAATGTAGGAAATGGAGGAAAAACTATAGCTGTATGGTCATGGTGCTAAGTTAGATTTGTTGGCACAATTGGTTGTCACTAAGACAGGGGACAAGGAATTGGCTATCCCAAGAGAGAGGCCTCCTCTTAAAAATCCTGGTTATCACACAACTTTCTCTCTAGGTTACTGATTGCGGAGTGTAACTAATGAGTTTGCAAAGGAAAATAAAAATAGAAGGAAAATGAAGGATATATGAAAGAATTGGAAAATAAAGAAATGGAATTGAATGAGTCAACAATCCGATTGAAAGAGGTTGCAAATAAGGCTGCACAAATTGTCAAGTGTAGGCCTCCACCCAGGACTTATGCATTGTTTCTACAAGAAAGGCTCTTGTGTTTTCAATTTAATAGATTAGTTAGCAAACAATCTGCTGCTATGAGTCAACCTACCGAGTTTCTTAAAACTTTTGCTACTTCCACATTTGAAGACCGGGATCAATTATGCAAATTTTATTTGCACAACTATGTGATCCCTGATGAAACAAAATGGAACCCCTTAATGTTTGTAGGGGATCTTCAAGTCAGAGCACTTGCCTCTTACTACAAGAATGAACAACTTAGAGGGGAAATTATGGAAGAATATGATGAAAAAGAGAAATTTATTGCACTTCCAATAAGAAGAGAGGTTAAGGATTCATAAGCAGTTATTGATGAGTGGATGCAATTTCTTGGGCATAAAGGAGTTGGCAAGAGAATAATGAAACTCAGGGAGGCAGACTATGAGAGAACGAAAGTGCTAGTTGTAGGTATTGTACAATAGTTTTATAAGTATGTGCAGAACCAATGAAATGATCTAACCCTTGAATTGCAGAAGGAGACACATTTTGTGTACAATTTTCCTGCTATGCTCCAGAGGGCCCTCAAAAATATATGACAGTCAATATCAATAGAGGAGTTCACTGGATACCTCTCACATTTCAACCACCTATTTTCCTTTGTCCAACTCCACATTAGACTTGAGATAAAAGTGATGAATGTGAGAGGGAAGGAGCTATCAAGATGGGAAAACTTTCAACATACTAAGGTTTTTATCTATAGTAGGACTAGGGTGCTTGTACACTCATGGACTTAAGGAAAATTGCTCTACAGTTTAATCAAGACTCTTAATATTTTGCTTGGGGACAAGCAAAAAGATAAGTTGGGGGGAATGATAGGTTTAGATAGTAGCTTGTTTTCTATTGGTTTTATGCAAACTTTAAGATACTTTTAAACATACTTTCTAAACAATATTCCATATCATACTATCCTTTTTATATCCATTATGTAGACCTAAACCCAAAAACATAGTGATGGAATTATGATTTAATATATTAGCATTAAATGGTTTATATGAATATGTGCATGTGAATGTTGATGGAATGCTATCTTTAATTATGATCGTTATCCTTGTGTATGTGTTTTGCGAAACTAACTTGTTTTGTAGCTAAAGGAGGAACCATGATACACAACAGTTGCAAAATTAATCCGTAGCAAAAGGGGTGTTGAACACCAAAACAGGGGAAACTACAAAAATAGTTGAATGTGATGATCATTAGTTGAAGGCACTTAATGAAGATAGAACACACGTTATTATAATTAGTTAATAAACGCTGAAGAAGAGGTCTTTTTTTACATGGGACTTTGACAGATGGGCGTATGATTTCATGCATTCTATTTTGACAGAGTTCTAGTTTTGATAGGATTCTCCTTCTTTTTTAGTTGTAGGTTGAATAATTCCAAGTCTTAATTCTACGTTCTAAATATCTGGGAGTGGAGTTAATGATTTCGGTTAAGTTGTTGCTTTCAATAAGGATTTCCTCAATTTGTATATAACTGTTGGTTGATTCCATAGGTTAGTTGGTTTTTCACAGTTTTATGTTATCTGTTACTTTCAGTTTGAAACATGAATCTTCATAATGATTGAGTATGGTTTGTGCAAGAATATTTTGTAATCTTTCATCTTATGCAATATTGGAGATCAATTCATGGAATGCATGAAATCTATTGGTTAAATTAAGTTCGATTAAAGTGGGAATAGTTACTTGAGTAGGCCACTCAAGGTATTGTTCTTCACTTCACCTTTTCAATTATTTATTTATGTTGATAGTTGTTATTAGTTTATTACTGTTCATAAATAATATGCAAGTTAATTGGGATTTCATTTCTTGCTTATTATGAATGAATGCTTAGGAACATGCATGTAATGATCATTGGTAGTACTCCAGAGGATAGTTCAGCTGAGTTAATAGTTTTTATTAAGTTTTCAGTTAATACAATATTATTTCATTAGCAATAGTTCAATCACAACTTTTACTGTAGGTACCCGTAGCAACTAGTTTCAGTTTATACTTTTACTGTTTTACAGTTTTATGTGTTTCCAACAATTAGAATGACTTCAGTGGGATAGTTTAGGTAGTTTAAGTCCATGAAGGCATATACAACGCTGCACCATCATAAGCTTACACACCTTGGTTGATGATTTAATGTAGTTTGAGCAATGTGAAGTAGACTATTCAATTAGTTAACCTTCTAAATTGAGTATATTTTACCAAGTTTACAAAACACTAGCTTAGAATCTACATAAAGCCTTGATCTCTTCTATGTCATCATAACTCCCAAGGAAAATTGAGGAACACTCACAAATATTTGATGGAATAATGTCTAGTGCCTGCCAAATGTTACATAATAATGATAAGGTATTTAATATCTTTATCCCTTCAATCATATTATCTACAATGACTATTCATAATTTTCTTCTATTATCATTTGAGAACTATAATTGGTTTTGGTTACATTATAAGCATTCAATCAATGGCAAACAATTCATACCCATTTCTTTCTTGTGAAGGATTGCTCCTCTATCTGCTCCATTAAGAAAGACATCAAAAACACTTCATACAGTACACAACACAAACAAAAAAAATAAAAATGGAACCTTATGTTTGGGTTAAATACTAAATGCACATTCCCAACTAAAGTATCAATCAATGGGTCATATTGCAATTTCCCATTGGGACTCTTCTTGTCTACAGGGTACATGAAAATACCTCCATAAAGCAGGGTTATGTGGACATCAACTACCATGCTGCACAAGAGATGTATACATAATGTTTTGCATAATGAGGGCAATGTACTTCTTTCTCGCATACTATATTACATTTTACTATTTGGTGCATTTAAACATATTGAAACTAATAACCATCCTTCTTTCTTAGCTATCCTTCTCATCAAGAAAATTTAAAATTTGTTCCAATGGCTCTGGCTTTTTAATGGAGTTGGACTCACACACTCTAAATTAGATTCAAAGCCCATTTTTTTGGATTATAGATCATTCCATTAAGGATCCCTAACATAGTATTAGGAAAATATTGCCAATGTTTGAAAAAAACTGTTTGGATTATAGAGCATTCCATTAACTTGGATGTTTTTGGCCGCACTCTTCTAGACAATTGTACCACAAATTGATAAACTCAATAGAACATGTGCAAACTTACATAATGGATTTACTTAATTATGCATTTAACATAACACAGGCTTGCAATTTTAATATCATAATTTTGAATTATTCCAAGAGAGAAAACCAAGACATGAATAAAATATTTCAAATTCAAATGAGTATACTCCACAGATTTTCAAAACTGCAACTACTCCAAAATACTTATCATGAAACCTAGGTTTTGACACATCTTTAAGACCAAATGTCAACATCGACAATTTCTTACTATCACTCACCTCACTCTATTATTCAAATATTGCCTTGATAATGGTCTTTGCAACTATTTCTTGCTGAGGTTTATACTGTGGAAAAGGAGGGCTAGAGTTATGTTCTATATATCTAGGGCAACAAATTGCAAAGGATGGGGGGCCCTTTGCTTGAGTGGATGGGAATAAGATATGTAGGACAACATCATCTTGAGAAAATATAACCGATTCTTGGCTCTTCATATAACGACATCTTGCCTTAGCAAAGGCGGGGAAAATATATGGAAAGGAAAAAAAATGTGTTCTCATGCACCTCGAGTAGGGAAAAGAGAGCAGAGCACGAGCTAAAGAGGACATGGAATTGGTGTCTCTTTGAGAACTCAATTCTCCCTGTCAGTGATCAGAGGGCCTCTAAAGAAGCTTAGTAGAAGTAGGGATGAAATGCGATCAGTTCAAATCTTTATTCGAAGTATCTCTAGTTAACAACTTCTACAACATGCTTTAATTGCCTTTATCGAGTGGACTAAATCGAATGTAGGCAGAAAACACAAAGAAAGAACACAGCCAGAGACGGTTACGAATAATGGTTTTATTTAAGTGAGCGCTTTTATCTTTATTTTTACAATTACGATATTTAATAAATTAAAAGAATGGTGAAGATTAATTAATTTGAACTAGATTTAAGGAGTTTTATTTTTACAGTTTGCGATTTTTAATGACGTAATAAGAAATTGTAAATGCAACCAATCCACAATGAATAAATTGAATTTTAGAAGGCCTTTAGTTTAGTAACGTAAGAAAACCCAGCGTTGAGTACTTTTTTTTTATTATATTTCGAAATGTTTCCCGCCATATTTTGTTCACAGATGCAACTATACAGACAGAAAAACATGAGCAAAGACATTTGATCGAATTTTATCTGTGTTTACTGGTGTATCGTTGCAGGTATAATGGCTCCGATTTCCTTTCGACAGTCTTCTCTGCATTCATTCTTTTCACCACAACAAAAGCAAAGAAGCCAACATCCAGAGCACAGTCCTCCTCTCTCTCCAATGGAGGATCCGAGCACACCCAATGCTGTAGAAAACAAGCGGAAGCACCCCAACCTTCCAGCTGAGCTTCCCATGACAGACTATGAACGCCAGCGGGAGGAAAACATCCGCAAGAAGAATGAAGTCTTAGAGAAGTTGGGCATCTCTGCGCACCTCCAAATGCTGCAGAAAGCAACAGCACGCCGGCCCAGACTTAAACCCCAGAAGCCTCCAAAACCCCAGGTGCCCCTGAGAAGGAGCACCCGCAGGTGCCCACAAGTAGTCTCTGAAACCCCGCCGGATCGAACTCCCGACCTTCCTCCTCTTCCCGTCGACTACGATGACTCCTCCGTCCTCAAATACATGTGCTCCAATGCCATGTCCGATGGCAGGGTGGGCATTGCCAGCGCCGCCGATTCTGCTTCCCGCCTCGTTGGATACCGCCATGTCGGCAAAACCCTGGCCGACCCTAAGCTGACGCGGATCTACAGCGTCGACGTGGCGGCTCTGGATGGGAGCCAGAATGCTCTCGTGGCCGCCGGTGGCCACGCTGGCATGATTTCGGTCTACGGCACCTCCATTTGTTCGGAGGACTGTGAGGAGGAGGGCTCTCTGATGACGTGGAAGGGAAGCCCTGGCTGGATTTCTGGGGTGAAGTTTCTGAGTCAGCAGGTTTCTTCTGACTCCGCGCCGTTGCTGCTCTCCAGTTGTAATGATGGGCGGCTTATTGTGTGGGATATTGGTAAGGAGCAGCAACCTCCGCTGCGTTTGGCGGCTCCTCCAATTGTGGCCCAGCTCGATGATTTGCACCCGAGGGGTATTTTTGGGATGCACGAGTTCAATGGCAGGATCGCTACTGTTTCCAGAGATTCCTCTGTAGGGTTTTGCAGCTTTATGGATTCTGCGCTCGTTGTGGAGAGGAGCTTTTCTGGGCACCATTATGGTCCTGTTAGAGGAATTTGCTTCAGGTATGTGTGAGGCGTTCATTATCCAATCATTTTTGAAACTCTCTTTCTTGATTAAATTCTTAACTGGAAAAGAAAACTTACTTGAAACTATCCCAAGAAAACTGATTTCCCATTGGGCATGCCCTCTTTTAAGCACAATCTCAGGACAGAGAGAACCCTGTTAGAGGTACTTGCTTCGAGCATGTGACATGGATCATGCGTTCATTATGTACCCTGAATCAGGAAACAAAACCCTTGTTTATTTTGTTTTATTTCTGCTTATCTTTTTTTGGGTTAAGTTCTCGGAATAAAATTCCATTGAAATCCATCCAAGTAAATTGATTTCCCATTGTTGATTATATCAGGCGTGTCCTTAATGAAGTGTAACCCACAGTAGTATAAACCCAATTAGCAGGTACTTAGGCACGTGACTGTGGGGATTTTACTGTCTGTGCAAATTGTGTTCCTGCAATCAGGTGTACTCCCGAGCTCAATTGTTTGCCTGCTGCTAACTGGGTCATCGTAATAAGTGGATTAACAACTACGGGCCTTGAACCCTCAATTCAAATTCAATATCAAAATCTTCATGTGTTGAATCTTCATCAAATCTGCAAAGAACCATTGATTGGTAACACTTATGTATTAACATCATTATGGACTATATTGCGAAATTCCAAAACTTAATAACCTTGCCCAGATTAGCAAGGTTTATGTTGTCGTGTTACTGAACAGAAATGACCTTAAGGCTTAAACCCTTGCATTCAATCGATGATCTAGATGTGCATTCTTCATGACTTGGGAGGAAGCCATTTCTTTTAGTTAGGCATCTTGGAAACTCTCCCTCTGGATAATGCGCTGCATGCCTTTTGGCTTAGATGCCACTTCTGAGGGGTCTTTATTTTGTGAAAACTCAAAATTTACTCATGGGCTCACACCCAGCCGTTATCTTCACAGACACAGCCTGACTGTTTTTGAACCATGTTGGGCAGTGAAATCCCTGGATGTACAAACCCATCAATGGTGCAATGGTCAAAAGAACTTCGCGAGCACAGACAACCACTTCCTGTAAATACTCAAACCCTGATTTATTTTTATTATTATTGAACTTTTGAATTGGAATACGCGTTGAAATCCATGCGATTAAACAGAGTGCCCATTGTACTGGCTAATCATGGTATGTAGTATATGGTGAATGCACACCCTCTTCAAGTCCTTAATTCATACAAGCTAACAAGACCCCTTGATCGCCAACTTGACTTTTTTTTTTGTTAAATTGAGATGTTTAGGCCCAGCACCTAAACACTAAAGATAGATTATAAGGAAACCCAATTTCAAGGCATGGCTGTAGAGAATTTTAGCAGTACGTTGAATATTCTTGGGTCAGACTTCCAAAGACACATGCAAGCATTATATGTCCATTAGAGTTTGATCATCCGTCTTATGTGTAGAAATAGTCCATCTCAACTGCTAGACCATAGCCAGAAATCCCCAGGAACGAACAATATAATACACTATGTATGTCTGCGTCCATGTCAATGATTTCATTTGTGTTCTATTCCTGTCAGAAATGGCCTTTACGTCCATCATGTCATTGTAATCTGTGTAAGCACTATTTTTAGTTCAGTGAAATCATTTCTTGCTGTTGGGTGTCGGGAGGACATTCTAACTCATGAAAGGTGCTCCATATCTTTTGCCTTAAGTGCCACTTCTGAGGGGCCTCTAATTTGCAAAGAGTCCACGCAGGACTTGCACCCAGCATTAAAGAATGGATGCACAAAATGTCAGTTTTGAACCTTGGTCTTTACAAATCCATCATATCCTAATGGATGAAGACATGAACTACTACTTGGCAACAGATGATCACCTCACGTAATTGTCCAAATGTTTCAGTGTCGCATTTTTGTGCTCATTTTGTTGAAGAGTTTCATAGATATGTCACCAAATCTGTCATGCAATTAATCAAAGATTTTATAAAGAATCCTGATACATTCTGTTATTCAGTACAGTAAACATTATCCAATATACTAGTGATCACTGTTATGCTGACGCCGTATTATGTATGGCCAAGTAGAGAAGATAGTGTCCTATGTTCACTATGATTTTTAATGTTTAGCTATTTTTTTAAAGTTCTGTCACTCTTTGGAGACTTCTTAGCTGGATTGAATTCGACTTGATATTGCCATTGTTTGAATTCTACAGAGATTCCAACATACTGGCCGATTGTGGAGCAGATAATAGAATCTGTGTCCTGGATCTTCGTCTAGCAAACTCTTGCACACTTACCATTGAATCTAATCACAGAACTGGTGTATATGTAGTAGAATGGTGTCCAAATCAAGAATTCTTGATTTTGTCAGCAAGCAAAGACCCTGAACTTCTTTTATATGACATCAGAAGCTGTAAAGAGCCCCTTCACAAGCTTGAGGGACATGTAGATCCAAGACATAACAGATGTTCTCAAATTTATAGGCCAGCATTTGTTGCCAATGGGATGGCAGTTGCCACACCAGGGCAGGGATCAAGGCAGATCTCTTTATACAGCACAAATAATGGAAGGGCTATAAGCAGAGGGTTTGTAGGATATGATGCTAACTTGGTTATGTGCGATGTTAAAGACAAGACTAGTTCTCAGAGAGTGTGGTTGGCAGGCAAGCAAATCACTCAGTTGTCTCCAGTCTGGCAGGACAGTGCAGATGTTTGTGATTAATGTTGACAATTTTGTTGTCTCCTGGTATTTTGAAAGAGCTATTACATTTTGAAGTCTGCTTTCTCACCATCGGCTGTTTTACATTGCTAATCTCTCCAAGCTCTGAGATATTTTGCTGAATTCTTACTCAAGCCATGGATTATAAAGCACAAAAAATGGGCACAGTTTTGAGGAGGTTGTTCCATTTTGTATCTGATGGTTTGCTATGCCTTGCTTTTCTGGAAAAATCTAAAAGGTAACATTTCAAATCATGTGAAACCAAAAGAGGAGCTAGATTTTGTAATACTGGATCTGAAAGTTGATGTTTCAAAATTGGCTAATGTACATTCTTCGCTTTTGATTAAGATCACATCAAAGACATTAGATTTTCGCAGTCCATATCAATAATATTTTGTTACTTTTGGATTAAACTAACACACAGTTCCAGAAGCAACAAAATCTTAAGATCGGGTCTTTATGACCTAAAGAGTGGGTTATCTGTGTTCCTTTGTGTTTCACATCATGGACCTCATAAGGATCGTTCTTACTAATGATTTTGATAAGTGCTCGTAGTACGTATATATATTATAATATAAAAGCTATTTTTTCCTGTTAGTAATTTGCATTGAAAATTAGAGCTAGGATTTATATCATGCTAATGTTTGTGAGGTTTGCTTTTATTTTTATTTTTCAAATGATACATTAATATAGTATATCAATTAATTAAACATTTATTAGTTCTTGGCATGGAACTATAGGCAAGGGGTAGTTTCTAACTAGTGATTAAACGTTTTATTTGCAGCCAATCAAAATTCATTATTATTTTTTTGATACATTATATTTTAATTTTCTTAATGTAAAATGCAAGTTTTTTAGCTTTTCAAATTTCAAAAATTATTTTTTTTCAATTTGGCTACAAAACTTTGAGCGATAAGGGCGGGCGGATGTCCAGTGAGCATAAACTTTTTATCGCAGTTTTTAAAAAAAAATTCAACTAATTTTTAGGAAAAATTTTAAACTCTTCAAAATTTGTTTACTTGTTATGTTTTCCATTCTATTCATTTATTTACTTGTCATATCTTAAATAAAATATAATTAAAATATATAAAATAATCTAATAACAAATTCAAATAAATAATATATTTTTAATATATATTATATATATATTTTGGTCGGTAACATAGGTGATTTTATTAATGATAAAACAAATTACAATTCATTTCTCCCCACAACATCAACTTAAAAACCCTTTCTAGCCCCACTAAACCCTTGAGAAAAATCCCTAACCCTTCCAACTAACCACAATACACTCCAATTCTGGTTTACATACAAAAATACATAGTAATGCAGATAAGTGCTCCACAGGCATCACAAGAAAGCAAACCTAGAGCCAACAATCCCTACGTGAGACCTGTAGACATGTAATGAGATTGGATCTCAAATTGGTTTTCTCTTTGTCTGAGATTTGAGGACCATTGCAAAAGATGCCTTCCTTTCATTCTTTGCTTTCTTTCCCTTGACCGTTTGCCAGCCATCCTCTACCCTTCCAGCCGCCTTTTGCCAGTCCAATACTTTATCATGAGGGTTCTTCAAAACTCCATCCAAATCTCCATTTGTTTCTTGATTTTGTTCATTGGCTTTTCGTTTCGCTATATCTTTGTCTTGCGCCCTCACCAGACCTTTTTTCTCTCAACATTCTGGTGTCGTTGTCCAATCGTTGGAGTTCACTTCCATTTCCCCTCCATCGTGGACAACATTAACTCAATTTGCAACTGGACTCCCTTCCTGTTCTAGGACTTCACCATTTTGTTGCTGAACCTCCCTTCTACCTTCCTCCTCCACCGACTTCTCGTCCAGACCCCCATCCTCCCTACTTTTCTCCTGAGCACTTACTTGAATTTCATCCTTTTTCTCCACCGAATAATACTGGGGGCCCACCCCTTTCCACCATGAGGCTGATTTGGTAGCTCTGTGTTTGGTACATTGAGCTGCCAAATGTCCAGTTTTAAAGCAGACTCTGCACCTAAAGGGTATTCCTTCATAATCCAGGGGCTGCACCCAACATCCTTTTGAAGTCTTTAAACGTATCTCCTCCGGAGGAGCCTTTGACACATCCATTTCCACTAAAATTCGAGCAAAGGTTGAATGCAAAAGGTTTGAAGATCCTTCATCCACTATTAAAAAGCTTCTCAAAGAGTTTCCTACAGCCTTAAGAAAGAATCAAACAAAAAATGCAAGGGAAAGTTTGGAAGTCTCACCCAAATGGGAACCTTCTCAAAAACTTCAGTTGCTGGATTAAAAGTTGGATGCCATGGCTTTAACATCAGTGGATATTTTTCTTCCCATTCGCAGTGGTAATCACACAGGATCTTATTTCTATCTTGCTCCTTTTCAAAAAACAATAATGAAAAAGCCTTTAGCCATTAGGTAAATTTGGACATACCCTTTTAAAACCTGTTTC
The DNA here is from genome assembly GCA_007258455.2 of Sequoia sempervirens. Lineage (NCBI taxonomy): Eukaryota > Viridiplantae > Streptophyta > Pinopsida > Cupressales > Cupressaceae > Sequoia > Sequoia sempervirens. The sequence goes on from VDFB02028391.1 coordinate 100,844, forward strand.
CAATGGTGAGAAATCCATTGATGAAGGTCCGACAAGCTTAGCTGAAATCCCTTGAATCTTCCAATCAAATCCAACCCAGAAAAAACTTTTTCATTATAAGATACTTCTTGCTCAAGCTCATCATCGAGCTCCATTGTAATTGATCTAAATGTTGGGAGTATGCCAGAATCCCTTCTGCCCCTTTCTGCCGAGAATTTATTTAGTGGCTTTACTGGTTGAGACGATCCCTCTCCTTTCTAAGTCGTTTTGGGTTCCTTATCTAAACCCACTCCACCTGAGACGCGTGCAGTAGGACACCCTCTCTTTTGGCTTTGCTGCACTGATAATACTCTCCCATCCTCAGCGTGACTGTCTCTGTTAGGGCTTGCTTCCCTCGCCTCCATCTCTTTTTGAGATTTCCGCACATCGTTATCCGCTTGGCTTCCCCGCATTTCATTTTCTCTGCTACAGTCTCCATTGTGTTGAGATATGTCGAGCGTTGTCTGCAACACCCTTCCCTCAAAGCTCGAACTAGGTGAAAACCTAGTTAGAACAACTTCCCAAAAATGACCGTTAGCCTCCATTCGCCCAACTTCAATAATTTAATATATTATATTATTAATTTAACAACATATTATAATATTATAATATATATACTATATAATACATATGTAACATATATAATATCTAATATATAATTTTAATATCATATTATAATATTATAATATATATACAATATACTATGTAACATATATACTATCTAATATATAATTTAATATATTAAATAACAATATTATAATTTTAAATTATGTAATATATTGTCTTTTCAATAATTTAATATATATTTAATATATTATATTATTAAATATTTTTAATATATATTATATTATATTATATATTAAATTAAATTAACATCTAATATATTAAGTTAATCTTGTTAATTATATCTTTTAACTAATCAAAAACAAAACCTACATATTTTGTCTAATTTTTCCTTTTAATGTTAAAAGAGCAAAAGGTTTATTTTTAATAATAAAAAAATACAAAATATGGCTGATGTCAATTGCTATTAGATTAAAAGTTCAACATTGGATATTTCGAAGAAATAATTTATCATTTTATTACAAAGTATAAGAAAAGTTACAATGCCTCAACATTTCCGATTTATAAAATATATTAAATTTTATATTATTTCAATAATGAATAAATTTAATAGTATGAAAGATAAATTTATATTATGATTATTTTAATTAGATAGTGATAAAGTGTCTTTATATTTTCTATTTTAAAATTTGATATAAAGTTGTAATTTTTTTAATAATATATAAATAAAAATAAATCTAATGATATATTAGTTTGATTATCATTAGATAATCAATAAAAAATAATGGAGTGGATAGATAATAAATAAATTAGTATAGATATTTTAGATATTAAATATATATCAATTTGGAAGAATCTATATAATTTATGTCACACAATTAAGATAGATATTTCAATATAGATATATATCATATCTTAAATAATCTATTTAGAAAATATTTAGATATATTAATCTCCACTTAAGAGTTATTTTATTTTATGACATAACTATTTTATTTATTACATGTATACATAGACACATTTTAATTTTATCTAAGAATTATTTTCATCTATCTAAACTAATAAATAAATAAATAGTTTCATCAATACATAAATATGTAAGTTGATAGATAAAGAAAAGACAAACACTATTTACATTTACTCAAGAATTAATTTTATTTATTTTTTAACAATTTTTTAATGTTATATAGTAATAAAATAAATAATACAACATATGCAAACAATTATAAAAAAATAATTTCATTTTTTTTGCTAGACAATTTTTTCATTAATAAGACATCTTAATTATTAAATGACTCCTTATTATGTTTATTATTAAAGATTAATTATTTAATGTGTAAATAACTATAGGTGTTTTATACACATTGTGGCGTGAGAGTCAATTTTGTTATAATACACTTCTCAAAATATTAGTCAGTAAACTAAACACTTGTTGACAAATAAAAAAGTGTGTAACTATAGCTATTATATATTAAGGATATCTTAACAAAATAAGCATGTTCCAACAACTATCCTTAAAGAAGGTGTAAAATTACTATTAATTATTTGATAGCTGACCTATATTATATATGAATAGAACTTTAAAAAAATGCATGTTTATTATCTTTTTGTTTTAAACTTTTTAAATTCTTTATTATAAAGTAGCCTAAGTGTGTGAACAAAAGCTATTAAGGAGTCACATACACAATTAACAAAAACTAAAACACACCGAACATATAAAAATAATAAAAACTAAAATACAACTGACATGCATTTAAAAAAAAAATACATCCCACAAAAGTCAAATATAGATAGTGTTAGTTAATAGATTATTCACTATTTGAAATTTTCAACTTTTTTCTCTATTGTTCAATCATAGAAATAATCACTAACCAATAGTTGGGTAAATTATTTCTATATGGAATAATTGACCTTGAATTTTGTGAGCTACAACTCCCTCCTTTGATAAGAGAATGCGTTCTTTTTTGAGTTTTTAAAAACCTTAACATGGGTATGCTTTTAACTAGAAAGAAAGAAAGGTCGAAATAATAGGAGCAACGCAAATCAATAAAATGCTACCAATGAATCTTTTATTGAACAAAATGTAATTTCTAAGAAAACAATCAAAACATAGACTAATTGCATTGCACAAAGCATAAAATAATAAACTTATCAATGAAAAATAATTCTAAACTCGAGAAGATTAGATATTAGAAATGGTTCTCACATTCACACAAAAATGCAATAACCAACGAAACCAATCACAATGCATAAATTATAACATGAATTTCATTTCATTCATTTATCCAAAACTGTAAGCTCACAAACATATAACCTCCTCTTCCTATTTGAATTACTTTCTATCCATTTCCCTTTTTCAAAAATTTCTCATAAGAAGTTCTTTCGGTAACATCATAGTTTATATACATTTACAAGAGTGACTGCTTCTTGAAAGTAACTGAAAAGAAGTTAAGAGCCCCTTAAACTTCTCAGGACCTTAAGTTATTTAGAAAAAAACCAATAAAAACACGAGGCAATATTGGGCTTAGGTGGTGCACTATCAACATTCCTTTCTTGTGATGATTGAGTAGATTGTGTGGCAATTTTGGCTTTGTATGTTTAAAAATATTTTATCACTGGAGGCATCTCACTATGTTGAGGAATAATTACATTTTTAGTTCTCAATTTCCACAAAGCTTTATTTCCTCATACCAAATCTACCTTACCAGAGAATGGTGTTGCATGCCCAAGGAATTGAGATAAAGATAAGTCAATATTACTTAATCTTCTCATGCTCTCCACATTAAAAGATTGTTTGTTGAAAAGGTTCTCAATCAATTCCTTGAACTTTCTCTTTCATGTTTCTACATTCTCATCTTGAGAATCATCTTCTCTTCGAAGGCTAATGCCTATGCTTGAAAGATCCTTTTGAATGCCAATCTTCATCTGATTAAACTCCTTCAGCAATTTTCTTTGCTCAAATATGTTTTGTTTCAAAAACAAGAGTTTCCATTCAATACATTCCTTCCACATAAAATACCTTTCATATTCAGTGTTTGGAAAAATCTTCTTAGCTATTAGTTTATTTGACCTCAGACTGATTATTTCCTTGAGATCACTGTTAGTCTTTAACCAAATAGATTCTTCATGTTTGGTGTCAACAATTTCATTATTAATCTCTTTCTTCAATACCTTAATATCCTCACATATTTTCTTCATGTTTGTGACAACCTTTGTTCTCCTTACCAACATATCCTTGGTCCAATATTTTGTGACCTTCCCATAAGACTTGTAAACATGAATCTTATCAATCATTTCTTTTCAACTTTAAACATAGAAAGGATCAAAATCTACCTCAATTTGGCCAATGGGTTGAGTAGAAAGGTCAACAAGATATCTTAAATAATTGGTTAAAGCATTAACCTATTGTTTTAACTAGTCTTTTCTCTACTTGTCTTTTTCTATCATTTCTACAAGCCTAGCAGTTGACACCTAAAATTTTTGGACATCTCAATCTCTTGTAGAGGGTCCCAGATTGATCCTAGTGATACTGAAATCACTTGCGATCATTTGACTAGCCTCTTTTTGGGTGGAGAGATGAGCAACCTCAACATACATATTTCCCTAGGAGGGGTCATTCAACAATTGGGATGTGGTTTTAGGTGTTTGACATGTGGCATTCTTTGGATTAATTGAGACACAATATCCTTATTGGGTAGACTCAAGTCAACAACCTTTTTTTTCTTGGTTAAATATTGTTCTAACCATGAGACTGATGAAGGTGTGGGGACATTGCTAGTTCTTGGAAAATAAAATTGAAGTGACCTTTTGAGAGGAGATGTATCATATACCTCACAAGCCTTTTCCAAATTCCTACTTCCTAAGGGATCCTCATCATCATCTCCACTACCTGTAGGGGTAGTCTATTGTGTTGTGGATGCCATTTTTTCAAGTGATGAAGACCTCCTCTAACTAATCTATGATTTCTTTGTAGCTTCCTTAGCTTGTCGAGGGGCGGGATTTTTCCTTTTAGCCTTATTTTTCATTACCCATTCCTTTATTCACCTAAGTACTATTTCCATCTTAGCCTCAATGGTTTATATTTCCTTAAAAATCCAATATATTGGTAGGATGGGTTGGATTTGTATGCAGTCTGTGAAGATGCGATCAACCAGATTAGATTCATCATCTTTGATACCCTGGATATCAAAATTTAATCTGAAAGTTACAATCTACCTTAGTGACAACCTCATCCATCCTCTTCTCCTTACTTCATATTCGTTTGCACAATCTACTCGATATTCTTCCAAATTCAAAATGTGATTAAAACCTTGACCTAGCTACAAATTATCTTTGACAAAGTTTTAGCTGTCAAATAGAAACCTCCTTTCATAAAACTAAATAGTGAATTTAGCCAAATTCTTTTCAAAATTCAAAGAATAAGACATGGAGTTGCATTGATAATATGATAAGCTAATGGGAAAAGGAATTATTTCCTTCTTTCTTTCATGGCATCTCTTGTTCACTTCAACCACCTGTCTACATATCTCAACGAGGACAAACTTGTCATCAACATATTTTGGCAATTTGTAGGGCAACCCATCAAATCGTCCCACTCTTATGTAGGTAAGTCTTTAGAATTGAATGAAATAATTACCATTATTGATCAATTGAGTGGATTCAAGGGTTATTCTCAAGCCCATGTCCCCTTGAATCTCTCTCACCACTCTTATAATAAAGACATCATTTACTCTTCTAAACTCCTATAACTTCTTTCTAATTGCAACTAAGTGTAATAATCATATATTTGGAAAAAATCATCAAGAACACCTACCGAACGAAATCTTGGCCAAGGTCTTTTGCACAAAATGGCATAGAAAAGGTAGGACATGTAAAAACCCTTGTGTAATTGAAAGTGGGTGATTTCCAAGTGAATTTGGTTGCTAATTAAAATGCCCTAATCAATGAACTGTTTCCCATGAATTATCACAATAATGAATAAATACATTCACTCCTCAAAGTCATGTGCATTATCATTACCTTTTAGTCTATGAGGAGGACTATAATGTCTAAAATTTTGTTTGTGAAATGAGACCAATGCAATTTTTTAGGTAATTGGTATTTTTCTTCGGTGTTTTAAACCATTGGCAAGTGATTGTATTCTTATAATGTCTCTTCTTCTCAGTAAAATGTTGGTAATCTACCATATAATAAATGGCAATGAATTCATTTCTCTGAGGAAGTCAGAGGTAAGTGTTGAAAGTTTTGTTAGTCAATCTAACCACCAGCCTATTGTCATCGGTTCTTACTTCATGGGTCTATGGATGATAATGGTTCATGCATTCTAGAACCAAATTTTCACATTGTACCGACACAAGAAATGAAACTGCTTACAAAAATCCACTCTCAATCAATCTTTGTGTAATGGAAGATCTATTTTCTTCTCCAATATTCTCTTGAAAATCTTGTAAATTTACATGTCCTAATTTTGTGTCACCAATTTCTGAGACGGTGTTAGATAAACCCAACAAATGTTCATAGCCTAGATATTTGAATTTCATTTTGGGGGATGTGAAAATATTGAGAAGTAACTAGTGTTACACCAGAGCTTCAAATTACTTGTTGAATCTCTATATCTCATCTATTTCCCATATATTACCTTAATTCAATTCCTAATACACCAAGAACTATGAAAGAAAGCTAATGAATACCTTTAATCTATTAGTAACAATCGCTATGATATAATTTTATGCTATGAAATTTCTGTTCTTTTCGTCCTCGCTCTTCAACAATTTTTTGTCAAATGCTTGTCAAAGTAACTCTTAATAATGCCTTAAATGTATTTATAACCAATACCATTTAATTAGGAGAGGGAGCATTAATGGCACACCTTAAATTTGGTGTGTGTGAACTTTCACATTCAATATCCATTTTTGACACTTTTAAAAATTTAAAAAGGAACGACTATAAAGTTATGCCAGAAAAGTCGTAGGTTTTGAGAAAATTGTCGATTCCGATGAAGGTTTCGAAGCCTCTCACTTTTCCCAAAAAACTCTTTTAAAATGGATTTTCTTAGTGAGCTTCAAATGAGAACTTATAATTATTTTGAATGAATTTTCAATAACTTTTCTCAAGGTTGTGGAAACCTTATTGAATTTCGATAGAGGTTTCAAAACCTCTAGAAAGTTCCAAAATTAATCTTCAATGCCTTTGATCTTTCCAAAATTTTATGAGAGCTCATGGTGCAACCAAAGTATCAAAATTTGTTGGCTCTAGACTTGATTGTGGAAACCGTGTCGGGTCTTGATGATGGTTGTGAAACCATAGAAGCCAAAATAAAATAACCCACCATCCCAAAGATGCGACAACCCTTTGGATTTTAATGAGGTTTCTAAAACCTTTCGGCTTCTAACAAAGGTTTCAAAACCTTCAATAAGTTCCTAAATGCTTCTTTATTGTCTTCAATTTCTCCACTTTTGATTGAATGGGTCAACTTTCCCTACTTGTGTTGGCTTTAGACTAGGTTAGGAAAATATTATCAAAACCCAATGAGGTTTTGGAAACCTCATCGGAAGATAATATTATTATTATAACTTAAGTGATGACCAACACATTAGAAATAATATGAACCTTTAACAAGTTGCTGGGATAACACATGGTTAGCGAAACATTGTCAAAAATCGACAAGGTTCAGAGAACCTTATCGAAACCGAATGACCAATGGTGAACTTCTCCATATTTTAGCAAAGATTAAAAGGATTTGATGAAAATTGGGGTAACAATTGGCTCTAACTAGGGACAAATACTATAAAGGATGCTAAAGAACCCAAAACACAAGATTTATGATTGTCCATGGGCAATAGAGTCACTAATAATGAAGTATAAGAAAACACATGATGAACAAAAAATTAAAAGAATGAAGCAAACCAAAAGAGAACAAACCCAAAACACCTAACCTACTATTTACAGAGGGTGGAACATACACGCTCCTATTCCCTGAATAATGCCTCCTACTTAGCTCTCTTCCACTCTATTGTGCAGTCCTCTCTACTTTCATTGGTGTGGGTTGTTCAATGTATTTTTTTATCTCTTGCTCATGAGGCGCAACCTCACTTCTCTGCCACACCTCCAATCCGTGCAACCCCCAAAAATTTTTCATTTAGATTTTAATGATACCCCCTTATGTGCCATCTCATTTCTCCTTTTATGGCGTGACTTCTTCCTCCTACTAGGCGCATTCCTTCCCCTTTCTACCTTCAACGTAGCCCTCCTTACTACCCGAATTGACCTTTTTACCCCATCCTTCTTATTACAATTTTAATTTCTTTTTCTCATGAAATCATGCATTATTCAAAAAATTTTCAGGATATGTCTATGTATTATTTTGAGGTCGATGCTTCTACCAACATCAGTCAGCCAATTAAAAGAAACTTTAAAAATATTTAATGTTCTTCAAACACTATATCTGGAGACTTTGAAGATATATGATTGCATCTGTTGTATTGTTAAAAATCACCTACTTTGCAATTTCCCGATATTGTTTATGGTATTACATGTCACCATTTGACAAATTTCAAAATTACTATTAAGTTGTTATAATATCAACATTGTTGCTAAAACATAGCAAACACAACAAATAAAAACAAGACTATTCTTGAACATTCAGGTAGGAACTTCCCTGCTTTGTAGCTCTTGTTTGTCTTTGTGGGCACAAGATGGTCTCTGTTTTAGAATTTGAATTTTTAAAATTTAAAATTTATATTTATATTCTTGTCATGTTACCTATTTTTGTTCGATTGACATATTTTAAAGGTTGGCTACATAATAGTTCGAGATTAACAAATTATTGAAGTTGAATGTATCATGATTTTACTAGGTTTAAGAATATTATAATTATTAGAGTTGTCTTTGATTTGAGCTCGATTCATAGTAAACACAATTATGATTGACATAGTTGAAGTTGAGTTTGTTTATTTATAAATCTTTGTAATTTGATTGATTGATTATAAAAAATTAAAACATAAAGATTCAATGTGTTGGCTCATAATGATGACAAGATATAAATAAATTTTAAATTTTAAAAATTCCAGATTAAATAATAAATATAATATGTTTGTTTCATTTTTTAATCAATGTATTAATAATATTCTTATAAATATAAATTATATTAATTTATAATTATATAATATAAAATAATATTATTTAATTATATTATAATTTAATAATTTTTTTTAAAAAAATTATTAGTTATCATTAAAATAATTTTAATATTTAAAAAAAAAAAATTCAATTAAGAATATAAATTTATCTCAAATAAATAATGCAATTTAAATATATTTTTATAAAATAAAAAATAATATTAGTAATATATTAAAAAATTAAAATACAAATTAAAAATTAAACATATTAAAAATTTAAAATAATATTATATAAATATATTATTAGAAATTTCATTAAAATTATTTTTACAGAATAATTTTGTTTTAATATAAAAATATTAATTTTTAATAAATTTGTCATAATTTAGGCACTAAATTTGATTAAATTAAATTAATAAACCAATTTTTATAGATATGATTTTTTTTAGTAAGTAAAAACAATAAAAATACAACACTTATAATAACTAATGCTTATATTGTAAGATACAACATGCCTAAGAGAAAATAGAAGTTACATATTATATACAATTTAGATATATTTTGTAAATATTATATATTAATGAAAAAATTACATAATCATTTAAGATACATAATATTAATTATTAAAATTATATAAACAATATATCAATCATTATAATGTAAATTTTAGGATATTCAAATTAATGCACTTATTATGCTCGTAAATATAATAACATCTTATATTTATAATTATTCAATGTATTATAAAAAAAATAACATAAATATAATGATGTATTTATTTTAATTTTTTAATTGTTGTATTGATAATATTATTATAAATATAATTAGTTACTAAATAGAAATATAATAATTGAATTGATAATATTATTATAGATATAATTAGCTACTAGTTAATATTAATTATTATTATTTTTTGTTGGTAATAGAGTTGATTTTATTAATACTAGAAATGAAAGATTACAAGGCTATTCTCATTACAACGTCAATTAAAATCCCTTCCAAACCCCACCAATTCCTATAAAAACACCTCTAATTCTACCCCCAATTTTGCAACAATCAATTCCAAAGATTATTGATAAAGCTTCACTACATCTGACAAACAGGCTTAAAGCCAACAACCCCTAAAGAACCTATTAACAGGTTAAGCGATTGAAACATTATTTGGTCTTCCTTTAGTCTGCAATTGGAGGACCATTTCAAAGGATTTCTTCTTTTCCTTCTTTACTTTCTTCCTGTTGACTGTTTGCCAACCATCCTCCACCCTTACAGCCTCCTTCTGCCATTCCAATGAATTTTCACATGGACTCTTCCAAACACCATTCCCCTTGCTGAATGCTTGCTGAATTTGATCATCAACCTTTCATTTCCTGACATCTTTCTCTTGTGGCCTCACCACACCTTTTTTCTCTCCACACTCTGGTGTTGCAGTCCCATTTTTGGAGCTCAACTCCTTTTCACTTCCATTAAAAACAACATTTTCGTTGTTCCCAATCAGGCTCCCTTCTTGTGTTGATACAACATTTGGCTATTGTTGTTCCTCCCTTCTATTCATCGGTATCTTCCCTTCTTGATTCAGGGCCTCAGAAACCTGTCCCTCCTCCTCTCTTCCTTTCAACTGAGAGCTCATTTGCTTCTCCTCTTGTTTCTCCACTATATAATGCTGGGGAGCCACATCCTTCCACCAAGAAACATATTTGTTTATTCTTTTTTTGGCACATTGAGCAGCCAAATGCCCAGTCTGACAACAAATTCTGCACCTAAAGGGTACCCCTTCATAATCCAAGGGCTGCACCCAACATCCCTTCAAAGTTTTTATCCGAATCTCCATAGGAGGCACCTTAGTTACATCCATCTCTACCAAGATACAGGCATAATTCAAGTGCAGAAGATTTGAAGAACCTTCATCCATCATTAAAAAGCTTCCTAAAGAGTTCCCTACAACTTCCAAGTAGGAATCAAACCAAAATTGTAGAGGAAGGTTAGGAAGCCTCACCTAAAGAGGAGCCCTCTCAAACACGTCAGTGGCTGGGTTAAAAGCTGGGTGCCACGACTTTAACATTAAAGTGTGTTTTTCTTCCCAATCCCAATGATAGCCACATAAGATCTTATTTCGATCCTGTTCCTTTTAAAAAAAAACAACAAAAAGGCCTTTTTCCATGGGATAAATTTGAACATACCCTTCTAGAATAGGCTTCCAGTGTTGGAAATCCACAGGTGAAGATCAGTCAGGCTAGGCCAAAAACCCCTAAATCCCCTGATTAGACCCAACCCAGAAAAGACTTTTTCATTAAAAGACACTTCTTTTTCCAGCTCGCCATCTAGTTCCACTGTGATAGAATTAGATGAGAAATGAACATCTCCTCCTCCCCTACCTATCATTGCTTTGTAAGAAAGCTTTAACCCCTGAGAAGGCCTTGTTTGTTTCCCCCCATTTCTAGGTACCTTCAGTTTCTTAACTACTCCGAGGCCCCCTGCCACTGGTGCGTCGATGTCCCCATTCCTCAGGGCTTTTTGAGTTGCCTGATAGCCTCCTTGCAACCGACAACCATCTCTGTTGGGGCTAATAGTCTTCTTGGTGGTCTCTGGACCGTTTCCATGACTCAAGGTCTCTTCACGACTTCCTCCACTGAGCCGAAAGCCACTGGATTTACCCTAAGACAACTTCCCCAAAGTCAGAGCAGAAGAAACCCTTCCTTCTACAGACGCGCTCAGACAACCGTTGGCTTCCATCTACACTTCACCAACCAGTTAATATTAATTATTAAAATCATGTAAATATTAATATATGGATTTTATAATTGTATATTTTATAAATATATTAATATATGAATTTTATAATTGTTAGAGTAAAGTAATTAATTAACTTTACTCTCCTCTTAAGATTTCACTTTATGCACATATATTAGTCATTTAATAATTAATACTAATTATTAAATGCACTCACCTTAGGGTTAGGTTTTCCTTTCGGTGTTGATCTCCTTTATAAGGATTGATCTCTTGTATTGTATTCACTTCTTGATTCATTTTTTCTTTGATAATACATCTTGCACATTGTCAGAGCCAAAACCCTTGTTTTGTTCTCTCTCTTTCTTTGTGACAGGTTTCTTGCATGCAGGTGTTCTTTGGGTTCTGTGGATTTGTATTTCTCAAATCCTACATGGTATCAGAGCCATATCTACTACAACTTGTTCAGTTTTTTGAAAGATTTAGAGATCTAGGTTTTGGTTGCATCAGATCTGTGTTTGTCTTCTTTTTTATTTTGGAATAGGGGGTACTTTTTTTTGGTGCACTTTGAGCTCAAACAGACCTCATTGTTGAGCTCGCAGCATCCAAAAACCCCTATTTTCATATAAAATACGTTCGATTCGGACACAGTTGCACCATAAGGCAAAATTTTTTTGCCCCAAGGCCATACGGCCCCAGGGCACGCAGATCGAGGTCAAAAATTTCAAAAAAATAAAAAAAACAATTTTTTGGTTCAAATTCTATGCCGCCCGGTTTTTAGGGCCGCCTTCCGCCGACCTATAGAAATTAGCCGCAGGCTGACCACCCATGCGACCCTTAGAGTGGCCACCAGGCGGCCACCCGCCAGCCACCGAGTGGCCACCAGGCGGCCACCTGCCAGCCGCTCCGGCCAACGGAGCCACCACCCGGCTACCACCGCCGGCGGCCGCCAGCAGTCACTGCCTGCAGTTAACTGCCCGCCACCAGCCCACAGCCGACTCACCACCCGCGCGCCGCCCACGCGCCGCCGGTCTGAGAGGAGCTATCAGGGCGCCACCAGGGCCCCTTCTTCCTATTTTTTTACCTCTTTCGGTAAATTGGGCATAAATCGGGCATCCGATCTCTGTTTTTCGAACGAAAATAGGCGTTGGAAAGCTGGCCCCGAGCCCGTTCTGTTGGTGTAGGAATTTTTTTAGAATTTTCTAGTTTGGCTATATTTTTTCGCAGTCAAAGTCCGATGAGATTTTTGCACTCCGAGGGGCATAACTTGCTTGTTTTTGCTCTGTTTTTTGAAAGCGAATAGGCATCAGAAAGGTGGTTCTGTGCTATTTCTAGATCTATAGTCTATTTCATTAGAAAATTTACTAGGTAAATTTTATTCAGCTTTGTGTGTTTTTACACTTTGCTCAATTACTTGGACATTCTGGCACCTACATGGGTTCTGTTTGTGTGGGATGGGTCATATTAATTTGATCTACATGTTGTAAGGTCAGTTTTCTTAGATGTTTTAATTTGAAGAGTTATCATGGGTTTTTCTACTCACCCTTTAGTTGTAATTCTGGAATGGGGTAATTATGAGTCATGGGTAAAGGGCATACTTACACATTGTAGGTGGCTTAATATTTTTCCTTATTTGTATGATCTCATACCTGAACCAGCCACTTCAAAGGGAAAACTAGCTTGGGATATCATTAAAGATCACATAGTAGGACTTATACGGTCTAGTGTTGATGATGACACTGTGTGGGCTATATCGGACATTGATTGTCCCCACCCACTTTGGACACGTCTTTGGGAGATCTATGGAGACCCCAATCTCTCTCCATTCCCAGAGGATCCTGCTTCAGATTGTCTCTTACCCATTTCTTGGAGAGAGAATGCACCCTTTGATCATGATACTTTAAAGGAACTTGAGTATTTAGACACCCTTACATATTCCGATGGATCAAAGGCTTGTCTCACAGTTCCTACTCTTCAGACTGAGACTTCATCAGCATCTCCTGTTGTTCCTGATTTAGTGCAGCAGGGCATCATTCACCTTCCAGACATAGCTACTTTGGACTCTTATCTTGCAGACATATCTTTCTTGTTTGTTGAGTCCTATATTGCAGATTTGGCGGATTATTTTGAGGACATTCATCTCCTCTACCTTGACAGTCAGGTTATTACTGTACACCCACCATTATCAGTGCATTCAGAGGTTGCATTTCAAGATTCTCCACATCTGTTTGGATTTGACATCATTTGTTTCAGTTCAGACAACGAGATTCTTCAGCATCTTATCATGGCACACATCTTGAGACAGATTGGTTCATCACTCTTCACAGGGTTTCTTCGACATTGTCCTTTGGATCCGTTTCTTCCCAAGGGGAGGAATATCATTTGCTGCTTCAGGATCTCCTTTTGGATTCCACATCAGGCATCTACCATTGTGATAAGAGTTTCTTCATTGTGGGGGGGCCTTCTTCTCTCTTTTTGTCTCTCCTATGGAGACCATTGTATATGTACTTATATGATAGAAGCTGTCTATGGGGGGTATCATGTAATCCACCTCCTATCCTTCTTTCATTAGTGCATTTCATTCCTTTCTTTTCTCTCTTTTGGAGTAGAGTTTTTCCCATGAGGTTTTATCTATTTCTCCACTTTATAGAGATTTGGTTGTATTCGGGTACCTGATCAGGCCATGTTGCCGGGACCCTCTGTTGCATTGTAGTTCCTTTGCTTTCTTCTGCATTGTTTGTAGCTGTATTGTAGCTCATCTTAAGGGGGGGTGTTAGAGTAAAGTAATTAATTAACTTTACTCTCCTCTTAAGATTTCACTTTATGCACATATATTAGTCATTTAATAATTAATATTAATTATTAAATGCACTCACCTTAGGGTTAGGTTTTCCTTTTGGTGTTGATCTCCTTTATAAGGATTGATCTCTTGTATTGTATTCACTTCTTGATTCATTTTTTCTCTGATAATACATCTTGCACATTGTCAGAGCCAAAACCCTTGTTTTGTTCTCTCTCTTTCTCTGTGACAGGTTTCTTGCATGCAGGTGTTCTTTGGGTTCTGTGGATTTGTATTTCTCAAATCCTACAATAATTGTATATTTTATATTTATAAAATAATATTATCTAAATACACTATAAAACATTTAATAAAATATTTTTAAAGCAAATTTGTTAATTAGTATTAAAATAATATTAATATAAAAATATTAATTTTTAATTAAGAATATAAATTAAATATTATTAAAAATATATAAATAGTTTCTAAAGGTATATTTTTATAAAGTAAAAATAATATTAGTAAAATATTAAAAATCAAAATACAAATTAAACATATTAATTTTTTTGCATGATCATTCTTAAAATTATGTGAATGTTAACATATTGATTTTATAATTATATATTTTAGATTTATAAAATTGAATATATTATTAAACATTTAAAGAATATTTCTTAAATAAATTTGTTAATTATCATTAATGTTATTTTAATATAAAAATATTCATTTTCAATTAAGAATATAAATTTTGGTCTTTTCAAAATCCAACTCTTAAGTTTGTTTAAATTAAATTAATAACAATTTTCCTAAAAAATGGCAAAATAATAGCTCACCTTTATTATTTTATTTACCTATTTATAACTTAATTTATAAAAGATAAGGAAGCAAGGTAAAAACCATTCCTAAAAAAAATAAAAATAATAGTTCACCTTAATACTTCATAAAAATCTGTCCATAACAATAATAATATTAAAATTAAATCATGAAGTTAAGGATGGCACGAAGTGGAGCAGGCTCGCAGGGTGGCACAGGAGTGAAAAACGATGAAACAGGGAAGACAGGCGAGATTCAGAGAAATGCTGGAAAGAGCCAAAGGAGTGACGAAGGCACCAAGCGGCGTTGGGCGGATGAAGTAGCTGAGGAAAATTTGATGGGATTGCAGTTTGGTAACCTAACTCAATGGGTCTTTAAAGATGGGTGATGGGTGGAAAAATGCCACCCATTTTATTGGCAGAAGGGAATTGATGTTGGTGTGCCTGTGCGCAAAAGACATGACACCCTCGAGTCTTTGGCTTTAGTGGATGGCATGGGAGCGGCTTGAAGAAGGCATGACTTGCTTGATTTTCCAAGGAAATATGGTCAAAGTCGGAACCGTCCATTTTCAGCCCCTTGGAAAAAATCAAATGGGTGGCGAAAGGTGGGGAAGGAGTGGTAAACCTAGAGAAGGTCAGGCAAAAATCGTAGGGAAAGGAGAGAAAGGAATGCAAAATGGCCAGATGGGTGGCAAACTTCTGTGGTGGAGAGCATCCCCAAGCAGAATAACGATGAAGCTCTATTGGAAGTCAATGTGGCGGAGGAAATCAAGTCAGATTCGACCATTCTTGGGGATTACGCATTCAAATTCCACTTTATTGGCAAGACGTCTGATAGGGCTTCGATCAAGGGATGGATTAAAGAGTAGTGGAAGATGAAAGTCCTCATAAGATTTTTACCAAAAGGATTCTTTCTGGTTGTCTTTGCAAACGAAGTAGTGAAGAAGCAAGTCATAGAGGGCGATATGTGGTCTATGAATGGTACTCCCTTATACATGCAGCCTTGGTGTCAAAACTTCGACCCGGTGAAAATGAGGCCATATGATCAGCTTGTCTGGATAAGACTATACAACCTTCTGATGGAGTACTGGACGAGAGATTGTTTGGAAAAAAATGGTCGCTCTTTGGGTTTCCTAATGGAAATTGACATGAACATATTGGACGAAGATTTATACAAGTATGCCAAGCTGAGAATTGCAGCAATTAATACCATCCCTAATCAAATTTTTTTGATGGTGGATGGGGTTCGCTAGCTTCAGGGGATTGAAGTTGAAGAAACAACACCTTGTTGCCTCATATGCAAAGCCCGGGATCACACAAAGGCGGAGTGCGACAAAGGAATGAAAAGGGTTTAGAAGGAAAAATCAAAGGTGGACTTGCCCCCCATCATCTCCAGTACCTCTCCTGTTGCCTTTGAAGAGAGGAAAACTAAATTGGAAGAGGTTTCAAATGGTGGGATGGTGCTCCCAGAAAATCCACTCGAGACATTGAATGATGGGAAGCAACTGGCTGACTCGTAGCCGAAGCCCTCTCTTCAGGGGAAGAATTTCAGTCGGGAGAAAATTGAGGGTGCTGAGGTCACCTCTCTGGAAAGTGACGATTTAGATTCAAATATTGATTTGGAGGAAGCACTGGATATCATTGAAGATAGATGCATTTTTCAATCGGCTGCAAAACAGTTGGGTCTGGGAAAGATCGACACTACTGGTAATAATCATGGAAGGAAATCCTTTAAGCAATTGAGGGAAGATAAGGCAGCTACGAAGAAGTTCTGTAGCATCACCAAATTCTTAAGTACCAAGGGAGGAAGCCCCTCCCTTGGGAAACAATGAAGCTGACAACATGGAATGTTAGGGGCCTGAAGGCCCCTGACAAGCGACGCCTAGCTAGGTTTCATTTATAGAAAAGCACAAATAATATTATACTGCTACAAGAAACTAAGCTATCTGGTGATGAAGGGATGAAGTTTTTGAAGTATTGCCAGCTTTGGAATGGCTATTTCCAAGACTCCTTGGGAAATGCTGGTGGATTAGGATTATTATGAAAAGAAGCAATAGTCTATGTGGAAGTGATTGAATCTTCTACAAATTGGTTGGCAGTGAAGGTATTCAATCTTGGTCTAAATTGTCAATTTGTGATCATTAATGTATACGACCTGACAAAAATAGAGGAAAAGGATACACTATGGTGCTCGTTGCTTGATTTTTCTCGCCCTTTCTTGAGGGATAAACTGACCATTGGTGGAGATTTTAATGCTATCTTGGATCCAACTGAGAAGAGTGGCAGGGTCCGAAGTGTCTCTTAGGCCACCACCGACTTCAGATGCTTTGTGGCAGAAGTTGGAGTTGTTGACTGTCCTATAGAAAATGAAGTCTTCACCTGGACCAACAGGCAAAAGGACTTCACTGCTATCATAGAGAGACTGGACAAATTTTTGGTCTCTTCGAGCTGGAGCGAGGCTGGTATGCTTGTTCAAGCTGGCATTCTGCCAGTGTCAATTTTGGATCACTTCCCAGTTGAACTGACGATCATTGAGCGGCAGGAACTGCAAAAGACAAGTTTCAAATTCTAGAACATGTGGTGGAGGGACAATAGCCTTGTTGGTCTTCTGGAATGCTGGTGGAAGGAAGCTCGAGTGGGAGGATCAAACAATGTCAAGATAGTCAAGAAACTCCAGATTATTAAACAAAAGCTGAAGGTTTGGAACAAGGAGAAATTTCAAAATATATTTGTGGAAGAATCCAAGGTGGAAAACGAATTGGAAGCTCTAAATGAGAAAGTAATCAAAGATGGCATGAGGAATGACGAATTCTACAAAGAAAAGGATTTGAATGCCAAGCTGGTCAAACTCCTCAAGAGAGAAGAAATCTATTGGCAGGACAAGTCAAGGGAGGTGTGGCTCGGCGAAGGCGATTCAAACTCAAAATTTTTTCATGCTTTGGTGCTGGCAAGGAGGGCTACAAATAAGATAGAAGAAATCAAGACTATGGAAGGTCTCACAACATGTAGCATGACAGAGGTGGCCTTGGCTGCAGTGGAATTTTTTAAGCACCTTCTAGGAGGCCAAAGTGTGTAGGAAGTTGGTGGTAGAATCTTGAATTCGATAAATAAACGGGTCAGTAAAGATGACAATCTAATGCTTTGTGGAATAGTGACTAAAAAAGAAGTAAAGGCTGCCTTGTTTCAGCTACACCTAGATAAAGCGCCAAGGCCCGATGGGTTTACTGCGAAATTCTTCCAGTCATGCTAGAGCTTTGTAGGGGATGACTTGTGGAAACTGGTGGAAGATTTTATAAGGACGAAGAGGTTCGTGAAGGATATGAACAAATCGGTGATAGCTTTGGTTTCTAAAAAACCTGAATGCCAATCATTTGGCGAATACAGGCCCATTTTGCTATGTAATATTGTATATAAGGTGATTTCCAAAGTGCTCGTGAACAGACTCAAATTGGTGTTGGGGAAAATTATTTCCACAAAGCAAAATGGATTCGTTCTAGGTAGGGAAATCACTGATAGTATTCTACTTCTCTCGGAGGTGGTGCATTCTCTCAAGACAAGTAGGGAGGTGGGGATGCTAATAAAATTGGACGTTTGTAAGGCATATGATAAAATTTCTTGGTGCTTCCTAATGAAGGTAATGGAGAAATTGGGATTTAACACTCAGTGGTGTGATCTTATATACTATTGCATTTCCTTTGTGCATTTCTCGGTCTCGGTAAATGGGACATTGCACAATTTTTTTAGGCCACAAATGGACTCAGACAAGGGGACCCCATTTCTCCTTTCTTATTTGTAATCATGGCAGAATCTTTAAGCTGTGCCATCAAAAATTGCTGCTAGCAGTTGGAATGGAAGGGTGTGCGGGTGGCTCCAAATGTGGAACCTATTACTCACACACAATTTGCTGATGATACTACCCTATTGGGAGAGGCAAGTATAAGGGAAGACAAAGTGATCAAAGGGGTGCTTGATGACTATGAAAAATAATAAAAAAAATGAATAAGGAGAAATCAAGTATTTATTTTTATAATACAAGGCATTCGCTTCAATAGGCCATCATTAGAATTTTGGGATTTCAAGCAGGAAAGTTTCTTGAAAAATTCTTAGGGGTGAAGATTTTTGATGGCACATATAAAGCAAAGCATTGGGATGAAGTGGTTGACAAATGCAGGAATAAGGCAATGGCATGGAAGAATAACTGGCTCACATTAGCTGGGAGAATAAAAATGACCATGGTGGTATTGTCTGCAATCCCGATATATACTGTCATGTTATGAAGCACCCGCGAAGGTTGAAGATGACATGGAAAGGGTCTTGAAGAAGTTCCTATGGGAAGGTTCCCAGAATGAGAAAAGAATCCCGATCATTGGCTGGGATACAACATACAAAACAAAAGAAGATGGTGGGGCTGGATTACGAAAATTAAGGCTCCAAAATACTGCCCTGGGTGCAAAATTGGTTTGGAAGATGTACAAGTTTCTTGAAAAGCCATGGTGTTAGATTCTACAAAACAAATGTTTGGACAACGACGAGCCTTCTAGAATCTTAACAATAGCAAATGTGGAGGGCAGTTCGGTAGTGTGGAGGTACATATCAAATTGTAGATCCTTAATCACCAACCACCTTTCATGGAAAATTGGTGATGGCCGGAAGGCCTTATTTTGGATGGATTTTTGGGATGGCCATAAAATCCTGGCAGAGATGTTTGATTTGGGACAATATGTGGACATGATCCAGCAGGCGTATGGAAGCAAGGTTGCAGACTATGTGTACTTAGAAGGAGGTGAGATTGGTGGTCAGTACAAATGGAAAGAAGTGGATTCCATGCCATTACCACAAGAAGCAAAAGGGGCTGTGGCTTAGGAACTTTCCAATAGGGCAATCAATTTGTGTAATAGGGAAGATACTATTATTTGGTGTAGGGCTACATCTAGGGAATACTCGACTGAATTGGGATATCAAATTCAAATTTCCCATAGTGAGGAGAAAACATGGATGGAAATTATTTGTTGGAAGCGGGAAGTGTTACCCAAGGCTGGAGCTTTCCTTTGGGTGGCCATTCACCAGCGGTGCCTTACAGGTGAAAGACTAAAAATAATTGGGATTGCTGTCCCGACTCGATGCCCATTATGCGAGTAGGAGGAGGAAAGTGTGAACCAACTTTTTCTCAATTGTCCTATGATGGCTGCATGTTGGGATTGGCTGCAAGGTACCCTCTGTTTCCAGGGACCAAGACAGGTGAAGCTTCAGGAGTTTTTTCATAGTTGGAAAAATGCAAATAAAGGGGGTTATTGGCATGGAATATGGCTGTTATCGCCATCTCTAGTCGTATGGCATCTGTGGAAGGAGAGGAATAGGTGCATCTTCAAAGATGAGTCTCTGAGCAGTGATCTTCTCATTGCTAAGATCCAGGGAGCCATTATCAAGATGGCAAATAATAGAATTAGCATAGGAGCTAAGGAAAGGTTCACAAGGTGGGACGAGGAGATACATAAGGCTTGGTTTGACCTCAAGATGCCTAAGCCGGTGGTTCTCGGGTAGGGCAAGGGTAATAGGAAGGATGTCCACTGGCTGCAACCGGTGAGATTAAAGTGGAAATTAAACTTCGATAGGGCTGCTAAAGGCAACCCTGGTAGGGCTGGGGCTGGATGCATAATTAGAGACAATGGTGGTAAGTGTGTGTGGGCACCGTCAAAGTATCTGGGAATTCAATCTAACAATATGGCTGAAATGGAGGCATTTGTGCTTGGCTTGGAGTTATGTATCCAGAAAGGGATAGATTTTGTGGAGATAGAAGGTGACTCACAAGTTTGTATCCAGGCTATTTCCTTAGGGAAATCACCAAATTGGAAATTGGACAATTGGATTGGTAAAATTAAGATCCTTCTGGCTAAGCTGAATGACTTTTCCGTAGCACACGCTTACAGAGAAGCTAATAAAGTGGCATACATGCTGGTCAACTACGGCGTATCCCAAGATAATCTAGTTCTCATAGATTCCTCTACGGACCGGTGGCCTGGCTTGTAAGATATACTAGACACCTAAATTTGGAAAAAGAAGTGCAATTTGATTCCAAATTTTTTGAAAAAAATATATAAAAAGAATTGTGAGTCACATGCTGGAAGATTTTGGTAATTGGAAGCATATCTGGGCTAAGATTTGGTCAGGATTTGCAAACTATTTTGTGACTGAATGCTGCGGTTGTTGCTTTTTACATGTTATATTTTCCTGTGCTTTGTAGGGTGCTTAGTACATTTTCCAGTAAGTGTTGTAGGAGGGCCAAACAAAAGTTAAAGATGTGCACTTTTTTGGGCTAAGTTGTTTATGCATTGATGAGTCGATCATGGAACAATGTAGGAGGCTTTTCCTGATTCACAATGAAGCAGTGTTGGATGATATTGTGAAGGTGGTAAGGTATGTGCTCCAAGAGGAACGACACTGGTGTGACGAAAAGGTATATGAAGTAGTAGTCAGGCCGATGATGGACATCCTTGGCTCCCGAGAGAGAATGGTGGAGCTTTTTGGGGGCTTTGTGGAAAAGGCTAATGTGCAATTAGTGGCAAATGCAACATTGGAACTAGCAGAGGATGGTTTGGTGAGCTATCTCAGGCTATTCTTTGACGCTGCCAACATGGATGCCAAGGAGGATGAGGGAGAGATGTACAAAGTGGAGGCCATAAAGCAACAATTAGAAGCTAGGAGGAATTTCATGGAGAAGGATTGGGAAATATACCGGGCTAGTGTCATGAACGCCAATATGGGAGCTTTTTCTAGGTACATGAACTTTGGCCAATCTTGGCTAAGCGAAGGAAGCCTGACTAAAGCAATGGGTTTGGGTCGAAGCCTGGCAGTGATATACTATCACTTGGTAATGTAAAATGGGAAGTTTTGAGTCTCTGAATGATCTTTGGCATGCATAGCCGACCAATATCTATGTAATTGGGCGCTATCCCCTTTGATAGCACTTCCTATAAAAAAAAAATCTGCCCATAACACCCAATTTTTTTTAACCAATCATGTTCACTAAAAGCAATTTCTAAAATTTATAAAGTTAAATATTTTACAAGTTCACTTTAGAAAAATTAAATTTTATTTCAAAAGAATATATATATATATTTGTTTCTATTTGATTCAAAAATGACTTATTAATAACTAATTAATAAAACTCATTGCAACAGTATTGCTTACCAGAAGTACTAATAAGTAAAAATATAAAGAAATATAACAAGCAATGTAATATAATTAATTTAATTTAGAGCTTTGATGAGTTTGTAGTGTTTTGTGCATCTTTCTTTTGGGCAATTTATGTTTCCATAGATCGATTTCTTTACTTCCATTTAGGTGATATAATTCTTTGAGCCTAGGATTCTCTTCTACAAACTATGGGGTTCTCTTCTTTAAGTACCAGATCATTTCATTGATTTGTGTGACTCATTGTTCAAGTTTTGAGTAACATGGTATTAACAAAGCTTTCTTGTCTTTAATTTCTTTAGTGTTGATCACAACTCCCCTTTTGCTTGGTTAGGCTAATTTGACAACAAGTTCTTTTGACGAGCTTTAAAATTTGAATCCAAGTTTGGAAGATTTTGTATTTTGAGCATCTTGCATGCATAATTCCTACCTATTCTCCCTTGGCTTAAAGTGATAGTCTCTCAAATGTTGCAATTGTGGCAAGCCCTACCCTTTGGCCCCTTCTCTCTTTTTGGAGGTGTTCCTTGACCTTCATTGTGATGGCATCCTTGTAGTTGTGCTACTTGAAGATTTCAGGTAGTATCCAATGGTATGGATCTTAGTGCATAGCTCTCCTATATGCCATATCAAGTGTTGGGACTCAAATATCTAATGTAATTTTTTCTCGAGTCTTTTCCATTTTGTGTGTCTTAGTCATAGATGACTTATTATTGATAATCAATCCAGGGTATCCTAAATGGGTCCCATATGTTCAAAAGATGCCTTTTCTTAGTTGTGTTGTTTTCCCCCTTATATTTCAATCAATCACCTAAATTTTCAAAAAACCAAAATTAGCAAAGTATAAGTGTTGGTCTTGCGTTTTTGTGTGTTTGTTGGAGTTTGACTTTTGGGGAATTCCATATTTTCATATGCTCCCTATTGATCTTGGCAACTCGCCCATACCCTTGTAAAATTTATTTGTATTATTTTTTGGAGTTGCGTCATTGCATCCCTTTCAAACATTTTATCCTTGGCTTGCCTTTCTTGAAAGTTTGTATTTCTTCTCTAAAGTCCCTCTGCAAGTCCATTAGAGTATCAAACTTTCCCATACTTGGATGCCATTCTTAGCTACATGTGGTATGAGTTCTTCCCAATCCTTGAAGCTTGATAACCTATGAAAGTATTAAGTCCTTTGTATTTGGATTGGACTTTCAGACTTCATCATCCATCCACCCATCTCTTGGTCTTTGTTTTGTTACATATTCAATTTTTGAGTTTTGATCCATTACCCTTGAAATTTTTCTAAATCCTTTAAAGTCAAACTTTCAGAATTTTAGCCTTCTCTTATCCAGGTACTTTTTTCTACCCATCCTCAAAAGCCCAATTTTTTTTTGTTCCTTTGTTAACATCTATTAGCGTTGGAATTTTGACCATCTTCTTGACTTGGTACCAAGTCTTTCCTTGTCCCAACTCTTCAATCTTGACATCTCAAAAGATTTTGTTTTGTTGGGATTTCTTATGTTGGCCTTCCCTCTTTCCTAATCCCTTTTGGCATGACTTCCTACCCACCCTTGACCCCTTGATTCTTTGATGCTCCTATTATTGGCATATGGTATGAGTTTCCTCCAACCCCTAGGTGATCCCATAATATTGGTTTACAATTCTGTTGAGGAAGGAAAATTGTAAAAACACTCCCATGATTTTTTTTTTGGTTTTTAGGGGTTCACACGAATTGGGGTGTTTGTATGGACCCAAAATGGGTTTGCTTGAACCCCCCTTCGAGAGAACCCTCTTCAATGATGGGACCCACCTTTTAGCACATTTTTTAAAATGAAGACAAAGGAAAATTCAAAAAAGGGGGGTTCGTATGGATCCCCGTTCGAGTGAACCTCCCTTTGCTCAGAAGGGTCAAGGGGGTTCGCTCGAAGGGGGGTCTGTACGAACCCCCCTTTTTCTCCCTTCTCCTCCTCTTCTACCAAATCTCTACAAAAATTTTCCTTTCGAAGCTTGGGTTGAGGATGAAAATGGAGGAGACTTCACAGACCCAATTGGATGATGGTAGTCCTCAAAAAAAGCTATCCATCGAATATAATTTTAATCTATGCTGGTTTTATTATGTATTTTTTTAGTTTGATTAAGCATAGGTTTTTCATTGAAAATCAAGCTCTCTATTTTGCACATGTGGAAAAATAGTAGATTATCAATTTTTTTTATTTTAAAAAATATCAGTGCACTAGATATTGATGTCCTTGATCCAACAAAAAAAAAAGAATTTTGATACACACAAAAAAATTTATGTTTTAGCCAGTAAATCATTATGATATTGCTATCAGGATTCAACCGTGTAGTTTTATGAGTCAAACTCATTGACCCATGTTTCATGAATAGTAATTCACAAGAACCCATCTCTCATGATAATGAATGATCCACTTAACACTCATTGCATCTAGGTGATGCTCACAAAGGTGAAGCATTGGGCCTTCATGGGAGGTCACCCATCCCAATACTACTCCAGCTCAAGCGTGCTTAACCAAGGAGTTTTCCCCAAGGTTAAGCCCACTTAACTTGCAACCCCATTTGCAAAATCTTCAGCAAGTGTTGTGCCTTATGAACCATTCATTATAGATCTCCTTTAGCTCATTAATTGATAAGTAGGAGGTATTTTTCCACAACATGTCAAATTATGATATTGCTATCAGGATTCAACTGTGTAGTTTTGCCTTATGTCTAAACTATAATTTGTTTGACTTTGAAACTTAATTAAAAAAAAAATTCAATGAAATGCTATGAAACTGATTCCATGCACTAGATATTGTAGTTATGAATCTAAATTCGAAAAAATTAGAATTTTATCCTTCATAGAAATTTTTTTATGTGTTAGCCAGTAACGTCACTTTTTAAAAATGGTGTTTACTATTAAAAACTAGTTTTTGAAGGAGATGGAAAAAGAAGTGCAATTTGATTCCAAATTTTTTGAAAAAAATATATTTAGAATCTACAGACAAAATGTCACAAATAACTAGTTTGCATCATCTTCAAATTCCTCGTGGTTTAGCTGCTATAGGTTCCCGAATGTTAAGATTTAGTTAAAAAAAATTAGTTCAATGTCCAGTTTGGCCAAAAATTGTAAACCAGTATTGTGGGATCACCCCCTCATAGTCTAAAAATCTTGCCATTTCTCATTGCTGCTCCTACCTACCCTTTTGGATGTCCCAGAGCTTCATTAAAGACATGATTTGGCCTTGCAACTACCATATTTAATTCAATGACATATGCAAATCACTCCATATATAGGTCTACACAAATTCAAAGGGAAAAATCGATGCTCAACTCATACCTTATTTATTATTGTAGAAATCGACATTTAATATGCCATCCCCGTATTGTTGTTTCAACAATTTTTTTGGGTGATTTCCTTGTCCTTGCATATGAATCCACACACCATTAATGTTCAAAGGTATGGTGAATCGATAGATTCTTCTTACTATCTCGTATGTTTGTGGATCCAAATGAGCAAGTTTGATATGCAACATTTATCAGGATGATGATAAGAGTATGAGTGATTTTTACAAAAATGAAATCCACATGCCTTCTCCTTACAAATCTGATTTCCCAAGTTACCTCTCTATATATTCAAGTGTTTTATTCATTCAAAGGGTTGGTTCTTTGGGTTTTTTCCAACTACAATGTACAAGAATATATGATTTCAATGTTTGATTGTTTATCCACCATTAGATATGCTCCCTAAGTGGTAGAGAGGTAACTACTATAATAGATGTATGTAAACAATTGCCCCTTGACTAGTCATTGATATTTTGGATTATTTTGGAGTGAGAGGTGTGAGATGGCTTCTTCTTGTAAAATTTCTTCCACCACATTTGTAGGTGTAGTTATAATAGGTATTTAAAAATGTTGCAACATTTAAATCTATTGTATTCTCATTAATGTAATAGTCTCTTACCTATTGTAGATGAATTTCAATGACTTTAGAGAATGATTATTAAGCACACGTTTTAGTTTGCATCATACCTTTGTTTTTATTTATAGTGCTTTTCTTGTCCTAGTTGGTGAGAATCTTGACTCTTCACATCCATTAAAACCATCAAGATCATTCACTAGTAGTATACAAAGTAAAAATGGATTGATATATTGTTGTTCATGATTCAACATTACAACCAAGGATAAATATTAAGTGAAATGAAATGTTGCATTATTAGCGAACCATTTATTACATGTTTACGCTCTGCTAATTTTGAAGAATCTAAAAAGAAATTATCTCAAGGAGTTACATCACTATTGCCATTTTAAGTAGATGTGTAAATTATTTGAATCAACTATGGAGAGGTTATTATAGCCAATTAAACTTAAGTTAGTGGTAGTTATTGGGGTTGAGTTTACGTTTGGATATGGTTGTTGTGGGTTATATGTGTAGACACCTAAATTTGGAAAAAGAAGTGCAATTTGATTCCAAATTTTTTGAAAAAAATATATTTAGAATCTACAGACAAAATGTCACAAATAACTAGTTTGCATCATCTTCAAATTCCTCGTGGTTTAGCTGCTATAGGTGCCCGAATGTTAAGATTTAGTTAAAAAAAATTAGTTCAATGTCCAGTTTGGCCAAAAATTGTAAACCAGTATTGTGGGATCACCCCCCTCATAGTCTAAAAATCTTGCCATTTCTCATTGCTGCTCTTACCTACCCTTTTGGATGTTCCAGAGCTTCATTAAAGACATGATTTGGCCTTGCAACTACCATATTTAATTCAATGACATATGCAAATCACTCTATATATAGGTCTACACAAATTCAAAGGGAAAAATCGATGCTCAACTCATACCTTATTTATTATTGTAGAAATCGACATTTAATATGCCATCCCCGTATTGTTGTTTCAACAATTTTTTTGGGTGATTTCCTTGTCCTTGCATATGAATCCACACACCATTAATGTTCAAAGGTATGGTGAATCGATAGATTCTTCTTACTATCTCGTATGTTTGTGGATCTAAATGAGCAAGTTTGATATGCAACATTTATCAGGATGATGATAAGAGTATGAGTGATTTTTACAAAAATGAAATCCACATGCCTTCTCCTTACAAATCCGATTTCCCAAGTTACCTCTCTATATATTCAAGTGTTTTATTCATTCAAAGGGTTGGTTCTTTGGGTTTTTTCCAACTACAATGTACAAGAATATATGATTTCAATGTTTGATTGTTTATCCACCATTAGATATGCTCCCTAAGTGGTAGAGAGGTAACTACTATAATAGATGTATGTAAACAATTGCCCCTTGACTAGTCATTGATATTTTGGATTATTTTGGAGTGAGAGGTGTGAGATGGCTTCTTCTTGTAAAATTTCTTCCACCACATTTGTAGGTGTAGTTATAATAGGTATTTAAAAATGTTGCAACATTTAAATCTATTGTATTCTCATTAATGTAATAGTCTCTTACCTATTGTAGATGAATTTCAATGACTTTAGAGAATGATTATTAAGCACACGTTTTAGTTTGCATCATACCTTTGTTTTTATTTATAGTGCTTTTCTTGTCCTAGTTGGTGAGAATCTTGACTCTTCACATCCATTAAAACCATCAAGATCATTCACTAGTAGTATACAAAGTAAAAATGGATTGATATATTGTTGTTCATGATTCAACATTACAACCAAGGATAAATATTAAGTGAAATGAAATGTTGCATTATTAGCGAACCATTTATTACATGTTTACGCTCTGCTAATTTTGAAGAATCTAAAAAGAAATTATCTCAAGGAGTTACATCACTATTGCCATTTTAAGTAGATGTGTAAATTATTTGAATCAACTATGGAGAGGTTATTATAGCCAATTAAACTTAAGTTAGTGGTAGTTATTGGGGTTGAGTTTACGTTTGGATATGGTTGTTGTGGGTTATATGTGTAGACACCTAAATTTGGACACTTAATTTATCCAAATTTATCCCCTTTCGTCTAAACATTCCCTTATTTGCATTAATTAAGTAATATCGCTATTATTTAATTAATATCCTTAATTCTGCCAAATCCCTAAGGTATTTAATTAATAAATAAATACCTTATCTCTTTAATCCTCCTTTTCATCAAATGAATTAAATAAATATGACATTTATTTAATTCCTCATATGTCACATCCTCCATCATTTTTATCTAATCCTAATCCATCTTCTAATCTCATAATTAGGATGTGCACATGCCTAATATTTGATTAGGATGTGTCACATCCTGCAACTTTTGCAAGTTGGCCTCTAATCTCTCTTAGCCACCTAACCCTCCTTTAATCCTTCATTAACTAGTCTAATCAACCTCTCAAAGAATTTTTAATTCCTTTTATCCTTCCAAGGAATATTAAATTCATTTTTCTCTTCTCCATGTGTCACATCAAGTCACATGTGAACTCTTCCCCTTCTTCCACTTGCCTCTAATATGTCATTAATTCGTCTAATCAGGTAATTGCACAACCTTAATCACTTAATTAGGTCAATCTAATCTCCATGTCATGTGTCCTTAGTCAACCCTATTAAATGCTTTCTCTTTTTGGAGAAGGCACCATTTTCTCCATGTGAAATCCCCCAATGCATTTCAAAGAATTTTAAATTCTTTCTCTCATTCCCATGTGGATATTTAAAGAATTTTTAATTTCTCACGTGTCCTCTCACCCACATGTGGACAAGGACCTCCTTTATGAGGATATCTTGTCCAAATCCCAAGGTACTATGTAGTACCTCCATGTCATGTCCACATCATCTTTTTCAAGCCACTTCACATGCCACATGTCAAGATGTGAGCGCTTGTGAGTCCTCAACTCACCATAGCCCTACATCTTGGCCTTGTTGGCTAGAGAATCCAAAATTCTCTATAAATACCCCTCTTTTCTCTCATTTTGGGGGAGATCATTGTGCTAACCAAACTCTTGCAAATTTTTCATTTGAGCCATATTTAGCCAAATACTTGCACTTGCATCCATTCCCATCCATTTCTTATCCATCTTGCATCCCACACTTGCATCTTTTTCCATCAAGAGGAGCATATATCATGTCAATAATCGAAGGGCCAACCAATAGAACAACTCAACGAGGTAAAATGTTCCATTTTGTTTTGTTAAGCTAATCATTTGCCCAATCTTGAGGTGTTAGGTGTTTAGGTGGTTTCTTGCATATTTTGTGTTGCTGCTCATTTGTGGGACCACATTTTCTCCTGATCACAATATGAATGTTTATTTTGATTGATTTAAATGCTTATTCAGGCATACCTCTAGGAATAACTTCCTAGGTTTAAGTTGGCCCAAAGAGTAAGAGAGATTACCCACTCTTAGATGCATATATGTTAACCTTTAACCATCTCGAGTCTCTTAACAAGACTTTGTTTACTTTCTTGAAGACAAACCTTTGCCTTGAAAATGAAAAAAGGATTTGAGTGAGTTATTTTGGGACCTAACATTTTTGGTGCCATTGTTGGGGAAGACATCTGTGAACCACATGAAATAACTGTAAAATTATAAAGGTTTGGGGGTTTGCAACCACTATTTTTGGTTTTAAGAGTATACTATTTTCAACAAAATTTTATCTTTCCATTTTGGGAAGTGGTGATTTTGTAGGACTAACCTAAATTCATTATCATCAATTGAAAAAAATCCATGGATAGAAGAAGACAACATACAAATCAATGCACACAAGAAGGTGATTCAACTCATACAAGGAATCATTGCACTAAAAGGAAAATAAAAAGATGAAAGTGGTTCTTCTAGACAAAATGACATAGAGTTGATGGGTACCTCAGGTGGAGATCACACTATTGTTAACTTAAGAGACTATTATCTATACACTTTTGATAACTTCATTGACCAACTACTTAGTAGAAAAAGAATGAATGCAGGTGAATATGATATAAGAAGAAATAATAGAATGATTGGTAGAGCAGGTAGAGGTCAAATTGGAGATGCAAATATGAAAATATATGACATGCTCGATCAAGGTATAAGAGCACATCAACTTGACCAACAAGAAGTTGTAAGGAAAATTAGATGCGGAAAACAATTCTCCTAACATCAATACCTCAGGAAAGAATGCAGAAGTACTTTTAAATTTTCAATTACAGTCAAATTGAGATGCACTAAGAGACAGATCACAAAAACAGAGTATTAGACAAACACACAAGAACACTAGATATACGTGGGAAAACCCTTACGAGAGAAAAACCCACCACACCAAGAGAAATCACTTTGTATTATAGTAATCAAAATTACATACAATTCCAGACTTATCTTTCTGGTGTCATTATACAACAGCATTCATCATGAACCTTCTTCGAACAGAAAACATCCAAGTTACAGCCTTTACAGATTTTAAATCCTTTACTTATAAAGTTTTAATTCTTCACACTCCACTGCTGATCGAACTACAATCCAAACCCCAAGCGTCTGCAACTTCCAACTATATCCATGGTGTTCCCTAACTGTTGAGATTTCTCACAGAACTGTCGCACCGAACCAACTGTTAACAGTTCACTTTTGGCTTCCTCTATTCGTCCACGAGATTCCACGTAAGACAGCCAGACGGTCAACAAAATTCACAATGTACTGGCATCTCGTTGAGACACTAACTATGTCTCGCCAATGCCACATTGACCTCATATCGATATCGCCAAAAGTTATCGTAGTCGCCAAGATGTTCTATCAAGCTACAAGAGTTTCACCGAATCACCAAGCAGTCGCCTTGACCTATCGCTTTCAGCATAAGGTCATAGCAAAACACTAAAGTTACAACGAAGTCCCCAAGCCTACTGAGCACCAAGTAGAAGTCAGCAAGACTCACTCCTATCGCCAAGAGTTCATACCGATCTCCATATGTTTCACCAATGAGCAACTATCGCCAAGAGCTACTCCGATAGCCATCGGCTATCGACAAGACATTCGCCATCGCTAAGAGGATTCTTCGATAGCTTTACATTATACCGAAGGATTCCAACACAATGAGTTGTCGGCGAGACATTTAAGTCTCACTAAGACTTCTCACCGAGCCTGCCGAGTCACTCCGATGATCTACCTTAGAGTCTCTGTCGGTAAGACATTTGTATATCGCCCAGACTTCATAACAAAGCCTTAGTGTTACACTGATAACTCCCAAGTGTGTCCCTATTGGTATGAAATTATTTGTTCGCTAAGATGTCTTCCCGAAACATTAGAGTTATCCCGAAGACATCAATACATACACTGTCGGCAAGAGAATAACACTTCGTTGAGACATCTTAGCGAGAACCTTCAGTTTCACCAAAGATCATAGTCGCTAAGAGTCTCCCCGATGCACGATTGAATGGCCTTTTGGCCAGAGGTCTCCTGAGCACTATAAGGTCATACCGAATACATCATGCTACAGCGATAGACTCCACAGTGTAACCTTTCGGAAAGACAATGGCAAGGTCACAACAATTTGTTTAGAAATGAATAAAACAAACCTGCTAGTCGGCCAGACATGGAACCTGTCACACCGACTTGGCACTCATGGAGGTTTCAGCCTGTAATGTTTGAGGCACATATTTCCAACAATCTCCCATTTGACGAAGATCATACAGGCACCTCTAGTGCATAAATAATATTTACTAAAAATCATGGGCACTAAGGCCCATTGAACTGGTACACCACCTGAACTTGTCTGTGCTCACTGGCTTCGTCAATGCATCTGCAACATTCTCTAGAGTATCAACTTTTTCCAAACTAACCTTTCCATCCTCAACCATATCTCGTACAAAATGGTACTGTACATCAATATGTTTCGTCCTAACATGGAAAGTTGGATTCTTTGCCAGACAAATAGCACTCTAACTGTCACATAAGATTGTTATTTCCCCTGCATCAAAACCAATATTAGAACACAAATGTTTCAACCATACAACTTGTTTACAAGCATGAGTAGCTACTATGTATTCAACCTCTGTAGTGGACAAAGCGACTACAGCCTGTCGCTTGCTCATCCAACTCACTGCACCACCATTCAACATGAAAACATATCCACTGGTGGATCTCCTGCTGTCAATGTCCCCTACCCAATCAAAATCTACATATCCCCGAATGATGAGAGTTCTCTGTGATTCAACTGAATTCCCATGGTAACACAATGCAAAATCTGAAGTTCCCTTCAAATACCTAAACACTCTCTTCATAGCATCCCAATGTATTCTTCCTGGATTAGCCATAAATCGACTAAGTACTCCCACTGCTTGGGCAATGTATGGTCTTGTACATACCATTGCATACATAAGACTGCCTACTACACTAGCATAGGGTACACTGGTCATGTCCTCCATCTCAGTAGGAGATTTTGGACAGTCCTCAACAACTAGCTTCATTCCCTGCATGACTGGAACAACTAACTGCTTGCAATCATTCATACAAAATCTCTCTAGAACAGTCTTTATATACTCACTCTGACTGAGCCAAAGCTTTCTATTCTTTCTGTCCCTGGTTATCTCCATCCCCAGAATATACCTTGCTGCACCAAGATCCTTCATTTCAAACTTAGCAGACAACTGAGACTTAAGATCAAAAATCATTAGCTTGCTATTTCCTATGAACAACATATTGTCAACATAAAGAGAAATACCAAGCATTTGATCACTTTCAGCTTTATAGTATACACAGTGATCAGATTTTGATCTCACAAAGCCTAAATATAATACATAGGTATCAAATTTCTGGTACCACATTCTAGGTGACTGCTTTAACCCATACAAAGACTTCTTTAATTTGCATACCAGTTTTTCTTTACCTTTCTCAACAAAGTGCTCAGGCTGGGACATATAGATTTCTTCTTCAAGATCACCATGAAGAAATGTTGTCTTCACATCCATCTGTTCAACCTCTAAGTCATACGCTGTTGCAAGTGACAATAGAAATCTAATGGACGTCAGCTTTGCTACAAGAGAAAAGATTTCCCCATAATCAATTTCCTCTACCTGGGAATAACCCTTTGCAACTAGTCTTGCCTTGTATTTTTCTACACTGCCATCCAGACCTATCTTTTTCTTAAATACCCATTTGCAGTCCACAGGTTTTTTGCCTTTAGGCAAGGGCACTAGACTCCAGGTTTCATTTTTATCTAATGACGCCATTTCCTCATCTATGGCTTCCAACCAAGAATTTGAATCAGACATTTTAAATGCCTCTTTCACAGTCCTAGGCTCATCAGTACTAGAAATCAAAGCATAGGCACAAGTAGAATCAATCAATGAGAACCCATACCTATCTGGTTGTTTCCTTTCTCGGGTTGACCTCCTCACTGGCTGAGGCTGAGGTTCATCTTCTTCAAAACTTTCAGAACTGCTTGAGCTCTCCTCAGTTTTAGGTATGTTTTGAATTTTCAATTCCTCTTTCTCTGGTGTAGGAGGAATTGATGCTACATCCTTACTATTTTCTGACTTTGTCTCTGACTGTAGATCCAAGGTGGAAGGTTTTAGCTCATAAAAGATTACACTCCTGCTGTATACAACCTTCTCTGTAACAGGATTCCAAAGCTTGTATCCTTTAATGTTAGCACTATAGCCAATGAAAATACATTTGACAGCCTTGTTCTCCAGCTTAAATCTTTTTACATCCGACACATGTGCATATGCCTCACAACGAAAGACTCTAATATGTCTAAGAGAGGGCTTCTTACCAGACCACGCTTCCATAGGTGTCTTATCAACAAGAGCAGAGTTTGGAGACCGATTAACTAAGTAACATGCAGTAGTAGTAGCTTCAGCCCAAAACTTCTCCTCCAAACCAGCACTACTAAGCATACTTCGTGCTCTCTCCATCACTGTCCTATTGAACCTTTCTGCAACTCCATTCTGCTGTGGAGTATAAGGTGTAGTCTTGTGTCTTTTGATTCCATGGTCTTTACAATATCTTTCAAATTCATCAAAACATAATTCACCGCCATTATCAGTCCTTAAGCATTTTATTTTTCTACCAGTCTGATTTTCAACAAGATTTTTAAACTCCTTAAATCGACCGAACACTTCTGATTTACCTTTTAAAAAATAAAAAATGCTCTCCTTGAATAATCATCAATGAACGACACATAGTATCTTGATTTAGACAATGAAAGAACATTCATTGGACCAAACACATCTGAATGGATATAATCTAACAAACCATAAGATTTATGAGGACTGTCATAAAATGAAACACGGTGCTGCTTTCCATGTATATAGTGTTCACAGAATTCAAATTCAAAATTACAATCTTCAAGCCCCTCAACAAGATTTTTGTTCTTCAAGGTTTTTAAACCTTTTTTCTTCTATGTGGCCTAACCTATGATGCCAAAGCATAGTCTTCTCTGCAGGAAGTTTTACTTCCGTAGAGTTTACATAATTAGAGATATTTCCCTCTTTACCTCCATGAGCAGCTTTCAGTGACTTCGAAGAGACACTGTTACAATGAACAACTTGTGCATCCAGCTTGTACAGGGTACCAATTCGAGCACCTCTAGCCAACACCATTGAACCTCTAGTCATCTTGCAGCCACTTCCTAAGAACAAGACTTGTCCTCCGCTATCATTTAGCATACTTATAGACAATAGATTTCGAGCCAGACCTAGTATGTGCATAACATTATTGATCCCCTTTATTCTGCCATCAGGGAATTGGATTCTGACTCTTCCATGGCCAACAATTTCCAAGGTTGAATCACTCGCCAAGTACACCTTTCCACCATTGTATTCTTCATACTTTGTGAACCATTCTCTGTGAGATGTCATGTGGAATGATGCTCTAGAATCAATCAGCCAGACATCATCTGATGCCTATGTAGCCAAGGCTGCAATGAAGGCGTCACCATCACTATGAGAAGAACCATTATCAAAAGAGCCCTTCTTCTTTTTCTCCTCTTTACAATCCTTTCAGACATGACTAGGTTGCCCACAGTTCCAACACTTCACCTTGGACTTCTTGCCAGGAGACTTTGATCTCCCCTCTGATTTCGATTTGAACTTCTTGTCCTTCTTCTTGCCTTTCTCCTTTGACCTTCCTCTGACAACAAGAGCCTCCTTCACCATTTTAGAAGATTTTCTTCTCATCTCTTCTGACAGCAAAGAACCAACAACATCTTCCATCTTGAAACTGGATGTTGTACTCCCAATAGCCATCACTAGATGATCCCACGAGTTTGGCAAAGAACATAACAGAAGCATACAACGATCCTCTTCTTCAATCTTTACACCAACAAATGTTAATTGTGTGAGCAACATGTTAAATGCATTCAAATGATCAACTACAGACCCTGCTTCCTGCATTCTCAAAGAGTAGAGCTTCTTTCTCAGCAACAACTTATTCACCAAGGATTTCCCCTGATAAATGGATGCCAGTCTTTTCCACAAGAGAGAGGCAATCTTCTCTTCATGCACATTGAGAATAACTGAGTCTGCCAAACAGAGCCTTATTAGTCCTTTAGCTTTTCTATCTGCAAGGTCCCAATCTTCTTGCTTCATGCTTGTAGGTTTAGTTCCAAACACAACAAGCCAAAGGTCTCGATCTACTAAGAGATCCTCCATCTTGAGTTTCCACAATTCAAAGTTACTGCCATTGAATTTCTCTATTTCAATCTTCCCAAATGAACTAGACATCTTAATCTGTAAATAGAAATGACAATCTCTACAAAACTCCCACTGAACAGTATTGACACAAAAAACACAATGTACCTCCAAGGATAACACAAATGGCTAGGCTCTGATACCACTTGTAAGGAAAATTAGATGCGAAAAACAATTCTCCTAACGTTAATACCTCAGGAAAGAATGCAAAAGTACTTTTAAATTTTCAATTACAGTCAAATTGAGATGCACTAAGAGACAGATCACAGAAACAGAGTATTAGACAAACACACATGAACACCAGATATACGTGGGAAAACCCTTATAGGAGAAAAACCCACCACACCAAGAGAAATCACTTTGTATTACAGTAATCAAAATTACATACAATTCTAGACTTATATTTTTGGTGTCATTATATAGTAGCATTCATCATGAACCTTCTTCGAACAGAAAACATCCAAGTTACAACCTTTACAGATTTTAAATCCTTTACTGATACAGTTTTAATTCTTCACACTCCACTGTTGATCGAACTACAATCCAACCCCCAAGCGTCTGCAACTTCCAACTATATCCATGGTGTTCCCTGACTGTTGAGATTTCTCACAGAACTGTCGCACCGAACCAACTGCTAATGGTTCACTTTCGGCTTCCTCTATTTGTCCACGAGATTCCATGTAAGACAGTCAGACGGTCAACAAAATTCGCAATGTACTGGCATCTCAGTGAGACACTAACTGTGTCTCGCTGATGCCACATTGGGCTCATATTAATGTCGCCAAAAGTTATCGTAGTCGCCAAGACGCTCTATTGAGCTACAAGAGTTTCAACGAATCACCAAGCAGTTGCCCTGACCTATCGCTTTCGCCAGAAGGTCATAGTGAAACACTAAAGTTACATTGAAGTCCCCAAGCCTACCGAGCACCAAGTAGAAGTCAGTAAGACTCACTCCTATCGCCAAGAGTTCATATCGATCTCCATATGTTTCACTGATGACCAACTGTCACCAAGAGCTACCCCGATAGCCATCGGCTATAAACAAGACATTCGCCATCGCTAAGAGGATTCTCCGATAGCTTTACGTTATACCAAAGGCTTCCAACACAACGAGTTGTTGGCGAGACATTTAAGTCTCGCTAAGACTTCTCACTGAGCCTGCCGAGTCACTCCGATGATCTACCTTAGAGTCTATGTCGGTAAGACATTTGTATATTGCCCAGACTTCATAACGAAGCCTTAGTGTTACACTGATAACTCCCAAGTGTGTCCCTGTCTGTATGACATTCTCTATTCGCTAAGACGTCTTCCTGAAACATTAGAGTTATCCCGAAGACATCAATACATACACTGTCGGCAAGAGAATAACACTTCGCTGAGACATCTTAGCGAGAACCTTTAGTTTCACCGAAGATCACAGTCGCCAAGAGTCTCCCCGATGCACGATTGAATGGCCTTTCAGCCAGAGGTCTCCCAAGCGCTATAAGGTCATACCGAATACATCATGCTATAGCGATAGACTCCATAGTGTAACCTTTCGGCAAGACAATGGCAAGGTCACAACGACCTATTCAGAAATGAATAAAACAAACCTGCTAGTTGGCCAGACATGGAACCTGTCACACCGACTTGGCACTCATGGAGGTTTCAGCCTGTAATGTTTGAGGCACATATTTCCAACAAAAGTCACACCTACAGGTCTTGACAAATCTCAATATGATCAAACCTTCCATGATGTAGATGAAAAAATGTAGAATGATGCTGATGAAATAAGGGAAAGGGTTGTTGATGAAGAGATAGATTTGATTGACCATTCAAGACAAAGACAACAAGCAATACAATCACAAACTAAATTGCGACAAGCACAACTTATTATAGATTCTCAATTAATAAATCAAAATCTACATGCTCAAAATGCATAGATCTTAAATCATAATAGAAGTGTTCCTCGACAACATGGTATAACTCAAAATGCTCAGAATGTCCAACACTACTTGATGAGCCATATAATTTTTGTCTTAATTAGGCTTATTTCATCCATTATACTACTACTTTCATGACATTTCAAACATTTCCAAACACTCTTTAGTTAATTTTAAAGCATTAGAAGTAGTTATTGAAACATTGATGAATATTTGCATATGTGCACGATTGCTTTTGATATGATGAAATGGGTAAACCCACAAAAGTGGTTTACAATTCGAGTGAGGAAGGAAAAGTTGCAAAAAATGACCCCATGCAAAAAAAAATCGTTTTTGGGGTTCGAACAAACTTTTTGGTTTGAACAAACCAAAAGAGGGTTCACTAGAACCCTAGTTCGAGTGAACCCATTTAATGCAAGGACTCGCCATTCCCCCTCCAAAAAATACAAAGAAAACCTTTTTTGAAAGGGGGTTCACTTGAACCCCCCATGGTTCGCCCAAACCCCCCTTTTCCCACCTTCTCACCCTCTGGCACCAAAAAACTCCA
The DNA here is from genome assembly GCA_007258455.2 of Sequoia sempervirens. NCBI lineage: Eukaryota > Viridiplantae > Streptophyta > Pinopsida > Cupressales > Cupressaceae > Sequoia > Sequoia sempervirens. The sequence continues at coordinate 139,094 of VDFB02028391.1, forward strand.
AAATTTTACGCTTCAAAGCTCAGGTTGAGGATGAAAGTGGAGGAGACTTCACAGAGCCAACTAGATGATGGTAGTCCTCAGAATGAGCTATCCAACAAATATAATTTTAATATATTTTGGTTTTATTATGTATTTATTTTTTTAGTTTTATTAAACATAGGTTTTCAACTGAAAATCAAGCTCTTTGTTATGCACGTGGAAAAATAGAAAATTATCAATTTTTTTTTTTTGAAAAATATGAGTGCACTAGATATTGAAGTCCTTGATCCAACAATTTTTTTTTAAATTTTGATACATACAAAAAATTTATGTGTTATACGGTCCGCCAATGTCTGAATTGTAATTGGTTTGACTTCGAAACTTGATTAAGGAAAAAATATTCAATTAAACACTACGAAACCAATTGGAAGCACTAGATATCATAGTTACAAATCTAAATTCGAAAGAATTAGAATTTTATCCTTCATGGAAAAAAGTTATGCGTTATATGGTGAGAGTCACTCCTTAAAAATGTCGTTTACTGAAAAAAACTAGTTTTTAAAGAAGATAGAAAAAGAAGTGCAATATGATTCCAAAAATTTTGAATTTTTTTTTTAGAATCTATAGACAAAATGTCACAAATCACTAGTTTGCATCATCTTCAAATTCTTCACAGTTTAGCAGCTATAGGTGTCCGAAAGTGAAGATTTAGTTAGAAAAAAAAATTTAGTGTCCAATTTGGCCAAAAATTGTAAACCAATATTGTGGGATCACCCAAATGTTGTGATAAATTATGTTGGTTATGATAAACAAGTGCTATGTGTAGTATCTAATCTTATATAGAACAATGAGGAAACAATCAACCAAATATGATAAATCCAACCACAAGAGTTGGAAGCTCGCAGTCAAGGAACCATGAACCTACATCAAAGGGAGCAATGCTTGAAGATGATTTAGCTAAAAAACATTGGGAATTTAAGACTTTCTACTAGTTAATAGGAGAATTTACTAGGTCACAAACTCTTTCAAGTTCATTGCCAACACCTCTGTCATTACACATACATGCTTGTGAAAGGGGATTCTTTATATCTAATAGTAGATTCAAATTATGGCTTTAATTTTGAATGATTTTCTCATGTTTTTATTACAAATGATCCTCTTCCTACTTTGTAGGAATGAGTTGACAAGTAACATTTAGAGTCCTATTTGTTTAAGAGTCAATTTTGTTATATATTTCAAAACTTTGTACTTGTAATTGTAATAGTAATCTTCCTTTCAAGAACTGTATTTTCCTTTTGATTAGCAAGGAAACAACTTTCATTTGAATGATTGAATCAATTATGTATGGAGAATTGAATAGATAGTTATCTTGTGAGTTGGAGAACAATGTTCATACCCAAGCAAGGGCCCACTTGGGGTATGAGGCTACTTTGTTGTTAAACTAGTAATTAATTTATTTTGTTTCTACACTGTACTATTAATTGATATTTGCTATCACCCATAGCTATTGCTGAATAATATTTGTTAACCTACAAAAGCAATAACTTACCCATAGCTTTAGTCTGGTAGCAATAGTTTTCTATATACAATTTGTATGATTTCTTAAATAAGTTCCTTTCTAGAATAATACAATTGCTTGCTATTCCAATACTTCATAGAATTACCTAGAACTTTCCCAGCCATACATATAGTACCGACATCATCTTAAGAAACACATCTTTGGTTGATAGTTAAATGTAAATTTCTATTTTTTTGATAGAGAATGATCCAATCAACTGGGTAGATGTGCATGACCAAGTTGCTTCACATTATTAGGTAATAAGGGTGCACATATATTTTTGGTGTAGTTGTTAGGAATGATGCCAAGCTATGAGAGTCCAATTTTTCAAAATTTATTTCCCGTTTTCAATATAACAACTTTCATTTTTAGCATTTAGAACTATTATATATCACACTAAAAATCAAACTTTCTACTAACACTTTACAAGCAAAGTGGGAAGTGGTACATAATTACATTGCATGCAAAGAAGGTGAGATCCTTTAGGGATATTTCTTCCAAATTAGAATTCTCACGAATACATATTTATAATAATGATGAAAATATTCAAAGTAGGCAAAGTAAGTGGATCCTTGACTCCTGAAATACAACTTGAATCCAATCCACTAATCATTTCCAATCAAGACTCTAGTAGTCCACCAATTCAACCTAATCCATCAATTCCTAATCCTAATCTCCAACTTACAATGGAAGACATTGGAGGTGAAGGAGAACAACCTCATGAAATTACAACTCTTCAGTTCCCCCTCATGAGACATAAACATAAGTTTCCTTGCCAATCATGGGATATGTAGTATGCATCTAAGTGTTTGTACTCTACTATCCATCTACTATTCATGAATTAACTTTGAACTTTCCTCAATCGATAATATTCAAAGAGCCATTTTCATCAAGAAAAAAATGTTTCTCATCACTTTTCATATATTTTGAGTAACACTACTTGTGTGGTTTCATATGAAAAGAAGTACCTAAATCAATTAACTAGGATTCATAACCAACAACATTAATGGACACAAAGGAATTACTTTTCTATTCATCACTATTAGAGGACTTATTAGAGAATTCATCCTTCTTGAAATTACTCTCCTTTATGTGACCCTTCTTACCACAATTCAACTATTTTATCTTAGACTTACCTAGATATTTGGACTTGTCCTTTCCTTAGATTTACTACCTCTTGTCTTCTTCTTCCACGTCTTCTCTTTTCACCTATGTTTAACCACAAGGGCATAAAAATGTTTATCATGTACATGGGCCTTTTTCTAGTTCCTTCACTTAATAAAATGCTAATAATATTTTCTATTTTAAGTGTTGTATCATTACTACATATACACATCACAAAGTTATCCCATGAATCTAGTAAAGAACAAAATACAACAAAATGTATTTAACCTCTTTGTCCATTTTGACCCCTATTGATACAAGATGGGTTACTATCATATTAAAACTACTTAAATGATTGATTACACAATCACCTTACCTCATTTTAAAATAATATAACTTCTTATTCATTTTTTTAATTTACTAGGCTATTGGATTGATAAAATGCACCTAACTTCTTCCACAATATATTTGATGTTTTCTCCTAAGACACATTCATTAAAATAAAATCTAAAAGACATAACTAGATTGTACTTCTATCTTTCTTATCTAATTTTAACTAGTCCTCATCAAATATACCTATAATTTTCAAAGAATATATTGTAACCCATTGATCTCTCTCCACCAGAAGATCCTCCATCTTGAACTTCCATAGTTCAAAGTTTTGACCATTAAACTTGTCAATTTTAGACACTAACGTTCTTACCATAGATTTAATGTTTTTTTCTTTCTCATAAAACCCATCAATGATTTTATTTATTCTAGTTAAAACCAATTGTAAATTTTAAAATATTAGAGGTTATACCACTGCACATGCTAGGGTTTTCACTCCAATGAAGTAGAGGCCACCTAAACAACCAACTTTCTCTAATACAAAATGTTGGGTATTTTCACCCTTATTATAAAGGAGCAACAAACTAGAATAATAAATTCTTAATATTTTGTCTTCAATTAATAATCAATAACATATTAAATATAAACATAAACACATATGGAAGTAATGTAATAGTACACTATCACAAGACACATATTTTTACATGGGAAGCCCTTATAGGGGAAAACTCACTACTAAAATATGTTCATAATTTTATTATTTATAACCAATACCAATTCAATATAATAAGGTATTTGCATAACTTTTCACAAAGTCCCAATCTACAACATGCCCTTTTTTTGGATTCTATCAAGTTTTCACAAAAAAACAATGTAAAAATATATTTGGTGTCTATTACAATGATGTTATAACCTTTAGAACCTTGGTGCATTATTCATGGGATTACTGATTATCCAAATATATAACTAGTAGAATTCCATGTGTCATGTAACCATATTCTATATATAAGTGGTGTCATACTATAGTTAGTACCAAGTAAGATTTTACCATGTGGACAAGCTACTTGCAAACTTTGCCGCTCCTACACACTATGAAATAATAGTTACACTCTTTATGTTGACAATATTAGTATATTTCCTATATAACCACCACTTCCATCTTCTCACTTGTGATAACATATACAAATATAAATTCACTCTAGATTGCTTGTGGTACCTTGTATAATATTCCAAGATATTATCCAATCCTCATATCATGCTCACAATGCTCACTAGTTTAGTGTAAATACACTTGCATAATTGATCATGTTGGTAGCAATTACCAATAATCTATGTGATGGCTATCACATTATCTTCGTATATAGATAAGCCATGAAGTATCATTCATGGAAACCATAGACACATAATTACTAGATTTCAATCAATATATAATGCTATACCACAATATTAGAAACTCATTGCAAAGAAGACTACACATAAAATCTTACCATAGGGATTCTACCAATTGAATATCACCTAAATCCCAACAATAGGAAGTACTTGCACATTCTTTGGTAAGGAAATATAGGTCCATCTACACTTTATCCTTCTTATATTAGAGTAAAATGATCCACATCCCTTGAAATTTTTAGGCACCCATAGTAGGAGTATTGATTCAACAAAAATAACACTAGTACACTTGAGAACTTTAAAGATTCATCACAAATGGGGATATTTTCTCTTCAATAAAGGGTGAATGTTCATAATTTATACATAGGTTTCTTTAAAAATTCTAAAGTAGAGATTAAAGTTTGTTCTTCATCACATATACACAACTCATTAATAGATACACACACAATTAGTTGCACAATATTACAGACTTGAGGTTGACTTGCACCATTTGACCAATGACTACATAACTAACTACAGTCTATTTCTATGTCCTCACCTTTGGGTATATTAGAATACAATTGGGAACTATTTCTCATCATGAAAGGGTGAAGATATGAAAACTATAACACACACTAGTTCATTGGGTCATCATCAAATTTCTCCAAGATTCTTGAATGCACACCAAAATACAATGGGGATAATTACTTCTCTAGAAAGGGTGTATGACCCAAGCATGAAATTATGCATTGGATCATTATTAGTAATTAGACATATAAATCTTGCATAATTATGTGTATGATAGTTTAGCACATATTTTTCTTGTGCATATAGATACAAAACACTCAACCACATTAGAATGAACCTTTTAAGTTCTACATGCAACACTCAAAATTTCTTTGAGTGCAAGTATCCACAACTTCCTCAAAGAATTTTTATATCCTAAAACAATTATGCTTTACATTTTTTCATACATCTACATTGTGTACTACAAGTGCATTATTTTATTTTTCAACTTTACATTAGACCATACATGTTTGACACATGGAATATCAACATCTACATGTTGATCTTCCATATGTGCATGACCCTTGATAATATTTTTTCCACAAGAATTGGCTCCATACAAGTTTGAAATATATTACATAAACATTAGAAACATGGTAGCATCTTGCACCACATGCAATCGAGGCCATATGGGTCTAACACTTGGATTATGCATACATTTCATGTGACCATTCATGCATGACACTTTTCAATATAGACATGACTAGAACCTATTAGAATTAATATAAATATTGGAATTGTAAGCCTTGTACAAAAAAGAACCATCAAAGAAAATCCTTTGGCACATATAATTTGGTTCTTGTACACTCCACTCTAGTAAGTCTATCACTTTATTCCGACCACCTCTAATCAACCTACTTTATGCATCTAATATTCTACTCTACACAATCTAGGAAAATTAGAAGAGATATCTCATCCTTTTTTTATCATGATAATTCTCATTCTTACCATTCTTTATAATGAATTTACACTAATGTAGCTATCAATATTCTCATATATGATTAAAAGTAACATTTCTACTAATTTTTTTAATCTTTGAATGTGTTATAGATTCACATATTTTCTAACAAGTTCCATTATGCATTTTATAAATCATGGTAATGTTTAAATGATCTACATAATTTACATATGTTGTGCATTGTCATTTGATTTTCTTCATGTGCTTGAATCAAATCATTATCATTTTGTAAAAAATTATTAGCTTTCTTTAACATTTAATTATCTTTAAAATTATTATTCGTTTTCAACACATCCATATTCACTTCTCTTTTTATCCTCCTCCATGATATACTTCAACACTTCTCATCCAAGTCCTTTGGATTTGTGGTAATCAACCTCATTTGGATGTAAATGTGGATCCCTTTGAGATACTTCATGAGCATGTCCCCCTCATCCAAGTCTATTTTATTCAACATAGTTTGCCTTCAAGAATTTGTAATAAAATCCTACACACTTTCCCCCCTTGCTTGTCTATGACACATCCATTTGATCTTTTGGTTAGTTTTGTGCCCAATGAGATAGAAATTCCTACTATCCTTAAATTGTTCCCAACTATCTACAATGGGCCTTTTCTTCTTTGCACAATTAACTATATAATTTCCCACATTAAAAAGGCACAACCTTCCATTTTTAGGTGTTCAAAAGAGATTTTTTGTGCTTCATTAACCTTATGTACACAAATATAATTCCACTTGTTTAATAAATGAATCCAATATTTCTACATTAATTTTCTCATCAAAAGTTTTAATTGTTATTTTAATTTCTACTGGAAACAAGTTTTTTTTTCTTTTCTTTTTTTTAGAAAAATTGCTATCAGAGAGGATAACACTCTTTCTATTACTTTAAAGCACCATATTACATATTTTAGACTTAAATTTTGCATCGACCCCAGATTACAAACATATTACATATCCAAATTTTCTACTTTCTTAGAAGATCTTAATGTCATTAGATGTTTTTGTTTTGTTGATGGTGTTTTCTTCCTCTTCACCTTTGTCCATTCTTGTTCTATTTCAGGGGGATGATTTCTAGTTCCCACACTAGTCTTGGAGAGATTTGTAGAGGCTGCAATCTTTGCTTTTGTTGCGCTAGTAATAGGTGAGATTGAAGGTTGATCTCCAGGAGGGGGAGGGGAGAACGACATGTTTTCCTTCGGAGAAATGTGATCAAACTCCTTGGGGGGATTAGGTGGAATGATGTAGTGCTGGGATTCCACTCCGATCCACTATGTTGGTTTGCTCAAGTTCGGATTCCCCAAAACGTGCTTCATAATATACATTGGGAGGAGATGTGATTCGTTGAGAAACAATTCCTACATCTGGATGCAACTTTTTCGTAATCAATAGGTTGCCTCCTGCATCTTTTCCCACCTTCAACAAAATCTCAGCAGGAATGCCATTGACCAAATCCATTTCAACACAAATACGAGCACACATGGAATTTTGATAGTTGATAGTTTCCTTGGAAGAGCAATGATATTTTCCAAGGCCATAGCCCTCAAGCAGTCAAGTTCCTAGAACTGAATAAGAAGATACGATAGTCTTAACCAAAGAAATACAGTGGTGAAAATTTCTATATGCGAGTCGAAATCATGAAACCAGAATTTCATGAAAAAAAAAATCACCTTGATAGAGCCATGGACCATTTTCTAGCATTATCACCTTGTCTTCTTATAAATAAAACTCTAAAATGAAGAACTGCTTTGCAGAGGGGTAAATGCTTATTTCACCAACCATGAATTTCTGTCATTTCTCTAAAACCCATGCATGCAAATTGTATAACTTTAGTTAGGTCTTTGTAAAACGACATATCAGGGCGTGCTCGGACATAAATTCCCCCTATCCGCCGCTAGGCTGTCTAGACGTACTTCTGATGATTTTGTAGAGGGCCGAATAGGGAAGTGCGAATGTTTTCCGCCATTAACAGTAGAGAGGGTACGTTGAAAGCCTGAAGGTCCCCCATTGCCATGCTTGTTGGGTAATCCGTGCCCTAGCCCACGATAATCAAAGCATCGTGGGAAAGAGTTCCCATATTCACGCTGTAGATCAAAGGCTTTAACAGAAAATTCCATACCGCTGCCATGGACTCTGCCTGAATCATAATCGCCATGCTTGCCTTCAAAACCGCCCTCAGAAGGAGCGAGCAAGAAAACCCTGGAGCAGCGCGCGACATTGGAAGATTTGCTCTTTTTAATATTCAAATGGCTCGTACAATAAATATTATACTCTTAATGATATCAAGTTTTCACAATCCATCTTGTTCTCTTTCAATGATTTCTGGATTAGATCGTGTGAGAATTTTTGCATCAACGTTTCGGATTACACTCACGATTCGTCATTAGGATGAAAGCAAAGAGCTGAAGGAGAAAAAAAAATGATGGATCACAGAGATTTTTTTTGAATTTGTTTTTCTCCTTCATCTCTTTGCTTTCATCCTATGATGGATCACAGAGTGTGATCAGAAACGTTGATGCAAAAATTTTCACACGATCTAATCCAGAAATCATTGAAAGAGAATATTATACTCTTACAATGTTTGTTCTTGGTTTTCTAACATCCATATTTCTCATACAATTCTTTTTACATCCTAATGATGGATTGCAGAGTGTAATTCAAAATGTTGATGTAAGCAAATCTCATGTAGTTGAATCCAAAAACAACACACACTATTTAGTATGGACTATGAAAATATGATATCTTTAATTAAATAATTTACTTTCTCTTTCTCCTCTAATGCCAATTTTTTTGGCAAGAGATTTCTCCGGGTCACCAATCCAAGTTTGTTCTTATTCCATATTCATTTGTTGTCTTGATATATGATCTTATTGTTATCATTGATTCTCAATCACATCTTTTTATATGAATTTACAATGTAGTTACCCATGCATCAACTCTTCTATTTGAACTTTTTGTGCTTTGATTATTTTTATATAAAATACACTTCCACAATCCCCAAAGACTAACACCTCTAATACGTAAACAATGTATAAAATCTTATAATAGTAGAATTTAGAAAGCATACAATTAAAAATATTGTACTTTTTTCAACAAATGATAGAATTAAAGAGACATGAATGTTGTCAAAAATTAAAAATAAACATACTAAAAATTAAACGAATCAACTCAAATAACTCAAAAATTTACCTTAGAAACCTCGTGAAAAAAAAACCAACTTACTAGCAATGATTCTCCACCTTCCTTTAGTGGAAAGAACACACATGACAAGTTGGTTTTCCTCTACTACTATTCTAAGCCTCTACAAAATATAAACAAGTAAAATTATTTGATTATCTTTAATACAACACTCATATCAATTCTCTCCTACCAAAATATGTGCTCTCCACCTCTATTATAGTTTCTAGTGATGATGGAATATTCTCTAAGCCTTGAGAGAATCCTCTAAAATCTCTAAGTGGAAATGATAAATTTTTTACTTTAGAGTTTTCAATAGTTGGGAGTCAATTTTACAAATGTGGCTTTGGCTTGAAAAGTGTGGAAATATCCATGTTCCTTCTACAAGTTATTTCTACCATTTTATTTGTTTCTCCTTTTTATTCTTGAATTCAATTTATTGTTCAATTTTTTATTTATCTCGATCTTTATGGATCATCCTCTCCTTTACTTTGGTCTCCTTGTTGCTTCTTATAAAGTATTGGAATAGTCTTCATGTGTGTACATAGCCTTCTACATATAAACTAAAGAGACAATGTCATTGAAATGCTTGGAATTATTCTATTTTATTTAGTTAGGATGAAATTAACTCTTTTAAATAGGTGACATTTTTTGAAACAACTTCCTAATAGTTACAAAACTACCACTTTTTGACAATTTTTACTCATTATTATAGAAACCACAATTTTCGCATATAGATTTGCAATGAGGGGTCATTTTTTTGAAATTGCATAACGTTTAAAGAGGAACATGAATATGTAAGAATATTTAAAATTTAATGTCACCAAAGTATAGTTTTTATCCTAAAATTTATCAAAGAATTTTCCTTTTAAAGATAAGCTCTTCTCCTAGATCCAATATCTAACTAAAAAAACTATTGTTAACTAAAATCCCTACAAAAAAAAAATGTTATTTTTCATCTTAAAATTAACTATCTATTTTAAGTTATTTGCAGAACATTCATCTTTATCTAAACCCACAAGAGAATAGTGGCTTTCTAAGGGTTTGTACAAAACACTCATGGTGATAGTGGCTAATCAAGGATCCTACATCATATTTGTATGACTATAGTGTCTTTCTAGAATTCTTAGACCATCTTTTGTCATTTGGAGCATGGTTGCAATGGTACATTTATGGATTTAACTCCTCCTCCTTTGCTAGTTACAATGGTTTATTTAGGGACCTACACCTATCTCTCTTATTTTGTCTCTTTTGGGTTACATTGGTCCATTCAAGCATCATATATGTCTTTTATTTATTATTTTTGTTGTTGAAATTGCTAAGAAATTGTTCATGATTATTTTAGTATTCATTTTAGATGTTATTGATGTAATTTGGTGCGCGCAAGTCCAAAATCAAAATTGTCAGTACATGGATCACAAATGAAACATCATTTGTATTTATATCCTTTTAATATTTGCTTGCCATTTACTTTCATGTTGGTTGCTTGTTTTCTTTGGCATGCATGATCTATGGTAGTTCACATGTAAGTTAAAATGGGAGAAAAATTTAGAGGTGAAAAGTGCCCCCTAGCGCTTTTCCCACTTGGTTTGGGCTCATTTTGACCCTTTGTCCCTAAGGCAATTTTTTCTAGCACTCAAATGACATTTTGGTGTAAGAGTTGGCATTCAACCTAAACCTAAACATACCTGAAGTCCAAGACTCAAGTAATTCCCAATGGTCTAGACCCAATCCTTAATCCTATTGCTTTTAGTCTTGGGTCAAAATTGTTGGGTGGCTTTGAACTTGGTTTAGGAGTACTAGGGCATCCTTGACCCTCATTTTTAAAATCAAATTTAATCACGGGTTGAAGTCAACTTGATTCTAAGTAATCATTACCTATTGACTCATGTGTAACATATTCAAAATTTGAATAACAAGGTATAGTATATAAGGACAAACCCCTATATTTTAGACATCCACAATTAGATTATCATTAGTCTATTAATTGATCAATAGAGAGCACTACATCAACATTTGCATCAATAAGAAAATATACATAAGTATTTGCATTTTTCTTGGTATGTCTTTGATCTTTTTCAAACATTGTTGAAATGATACACAAGATGTGATTGCAATCGAGACAAGCCACGAATTCTCTCACTCAATAACATGTCCTATTGATGTTTTTAAGCACCACCTTGTATAAGTAAAAATCGAGTGAGCATCTTGTAAGGAGCAAAATGACAAAGTCCAAGGCTATCATTTCATGTTCAAGGTCATGATTTTCCATATTGGGTTGCGTGTGTAGTTCTAATCGCTAATGAAGAGTAATCAATTTCTTAGTCTATCAAAACCTCACAATTATAGATCTAAGGTAGAAGCTTGATTTGGACCTCAAAAGCTTGTGCTTTAACAACTTATATTGTCACACAAAGAAATAAACACCTCTTTCCATCTAATTATCAATATACATTCTTATATTTATCTAAAATAAACTCATTTATCAAGTTAATTGAATTAATTATTTCATTGCTGCATGGTTTTTTTTTATCCTCTTTACAACTAAATCAAATATATAAATTCACCAAATAGTTACAGCTCAATTGTTTGAGTACAATTGGTGAGGGTGATGGTGTGTTACTTGATTATACCATCCACCAAGATTCAAAACCTTAGAGGTATGATACAAAAGATGAGGACGAGATTGTGTCCCTGGTCCCCCACTCTAAGCCAAAGAGATGAAAACATAGATTCGTACTCCATATCAGATAGCAAGCAAAACAAACTCATAAATGATATAAAATACTCCCAAGACATCTCCAAGAGCCGAGATTGTGTCACCTGGTCCCCCACTCTAAACCAAAGAGATATAAACATAGGCTCGTACTCCCATATCAGATAACAAGCAAAACAAACTCATAAATGATATAAAATACTCCTAAGACATCTCCAAGAGCGAATTTGAAATAAGATCGTATGGAATGGAAAAGGCTAAGGTTAGCATTGACAGAGCAAGCCCTTGGGATTGGGTATGCCGTGCATCCCTTAATTGGCTAAGGTTAAACCGAAATCCCTGTGAAAGCTCCTCGACCCATTACTTTCCCAAGAGGTAGACAATGCTATGGAGAAAGACAAGCAATGCTTTGCCAATTCCAGAAGCATCGCCAGGGTACCTGTACAACCATGCACGCCTTACAACGTATGGGCAAATCAATATGCCAGGCTCTTGCTATGGACAACATACCTAACGTAGGAATGACTCCTCTTTTCTGCATTTCCAGAACCTTGTCATGCCCTCGTACTCTGTGTCCTTTACATTTGTCTGTTACCCTTAAATCTCACTTACTCTGTTCCAAACAAATTGTTGGGGACATAATAAAGATCAGAGACATTAGAGAGACGACATAAAAGCAATGATTTCTCATTAATTATGATGCCCCACACTAGTCCTATGCAAAAAATGGAGTCTAGAGGACGCCATGATATCACTTGAAGATCACTCCTGCTTATGGTGGGGGAGGTTTTAATGGCGGATTGAGTTCTATGTCGACCATCTTGAGCAACAATGATAGGAGTACAACCGTGGTAATGAGTGTTTCAAACAAAGTGGACGTTTTTAGAATTTGTGGTTAAAGTTCTTATCTTGCTTAGGAAGATTTAGTGAAGATTTCCTTTAGATCATTTCATCTGTTATATTGATTAACTACTTTTTCTAGTCTAATAAGGAATGCAGATTTTCTCATGGTAGGTTTGATGGTTTACTGGTGTTGGTAGATTTGATGGTTTAGTGGAGTTGAATTAGGATAAGTTAAAATGTTAATGTTTGAGGTCGAAATTTTAAATGTGATGGCGTTCTACTAATTATGAAGCAATAATCTATTGTGTTTTAAATTTTATGTCAATTTTGTTCGTATTTTCATGCATCAAGAAGATTTTTTTCTTTAATTTGAATTACTATCTTTGTGTGGATGCATGAGTTCTATTGGCATGCTAGAATCTCTTTGATGCATCATCTTGAATTGTGGCATGTTACACATGTGATATCCCTTACTAAAATGTTGAAACAATGAAGTAATGTTTTGTTCTTGATAGTTTCCTTAAGTAGCATTCATGGTGGTGCAATGTCAATGTTGAGGCCCACACATATTTTTAATACAATTGCCATGTAAGTGGTATATAATTAATGTTTGTAAATGCCCGCTCTTTGTTTTTTAATTGTAGGAAGTGAATGTTGATTCTCATATTTAAGAGAAGTTATTAAACAATCTTGAACAAATGTAACCATTATTAGCATGTGAATTTGGAAAATCCATCACATCAAGTGGTATTACCTCTATCTATATGGACACTCGGAGCTTAAGAGTACACAATACTCAATTCAAACCTTGAGTTTAATCCATGAGTTAAAGCTTGCTACAAATTAATAGCATTACATTTATAGAATGATGTTAAACAAAATAATAATACATTATTATTGTTTATTCAATTTTGTTTGTAAGTAGGTAGTTGTTTGATTGTTTGATGATTGACTTCTTTGTATTGTATTGTAGAGGAAATAATTTGCTACCCTCAAGATGACAAGATCTCGAGGAGCAAATTTACCTTTCAACTACCTCAATTGACACAGGTGAACTGGAAATAGAAATGCTTTAAAACTAAAATCTGGGCTGAGTTTGATAGTGAATATAATAGAAAATCTTAAATAACTTGTATGTATAGAATGATAAAAATGTTTAGATTGCAAGAAAAGAAAGTACAAAATGTACATGTGATACTAGACAGGCAAAGTCTCGGCCTTGGACCCTAGCACAATGCGAGGACATCTACGTACCCACGTTGTTGTCTGTAAGGATCAAGCCCAAAAATTGCCAGAATGAGGCCTATTATTATTCCCACTTGTCCAATACTTGCACACATGGAAATAGGGAAATTTTTTGGGGTTGTATAAGGGTTTTCCTTAGTCAAACTCTCGCTTTTGTGTTTCCACCTCCATAGACAGCCAAATAAGATTGGAATACATAAAAATAAAGAGACATGTGATAGAAATAAACCCTATTGTGGAGGAGAACCCCTATCACGATATAAAAAATACTAGACGAGATCAAATTAAGTATGCTTAGAGACAAGACTGATAAGAGACAAGAAAGAGAGCACTACCAGTAACTGTGACCCCTCTCTTGAGACGATAGATGTGGAGATATTGTGTGCAAGAGGAGTCCTTGCTGCTGTGAGAAGATTTCAACAGAGTTTCGATAGGAATGAGATGTAGAGAGCTCCAAGTCCAACAATATTGCAAGAAGTTATGTAAATGAAAGAGTGAGTTTTGTTCATAGATTGGGCATGAATAGCCATTTTAGTTGCGTTTGGGCATTGGGACATGCATCACAAATGGTTTGTACGAAATATTCCTATTTGAATCTTGGATTTTTGCGAGACGTTTTCCCATCATGTAGACATCTATGCGTTGCACTATACTTTGACCAATTTCCTCTGAAATTCAAACCACAAGCTATGAATGCTCCATCCTTGCCATCCATGAAGTCATAATCATGAAATATCGATTATGGATTTTATCATCAATGCATCAAGAATCATGCATAAGAGTGAAATTGACCTAGGTGCAATTTTTGACACTACATTTTTCCCCCACTTTAGTGGGTTGATCACTCTAAGGGATCAACTACACTAAAGTAGCTAGGAATATGTAAAACCAAAATATTGAAAAAATAAATTGATCACTTGACACATCCTATGGAAAAGAACATCAATGTTCTTGAGTTAGTGAAACACAATTCTTCACATGAGGGGTCTTCTAAGAAAATGATAAAGGGAAAAGAAAAAGGAAAGGCCCTTATAGCAGTTACATCTCCACCATCCACTTGGATTCTTGATTCGGGTGCTCTACACTACATGGATTCGTCTTAGGATGATTTATGTCTTTGGATGCTTGCACTAAACTAACTATTTTGATGGGTAATGAAACTCATTGTGAGGTGTGTGGGAGAGGGTCTGTTAATATGGGGGACCATTTTTTTAGGTTGTTTTTATGTGTCATTATTATCAAATAGTCTCCTATCAATTTATTAGATCACTCACACTAGTTTGGGGAAGTGGGTTCACTTCACTCCTGATTATATGGCTATCAATGATATGCATTTCAATTCACCATCAATTTATTTTATGAGGCATATATGTAATTAATAATTTTGCCATAAAAACTATGCGTTTCCAATGGTCTAATTAATATTTTTGCTTGGAATCTTGGAAGAATGTATTAAATCACCCACATTTTCACCAATACTATTAAAATGACATTATGTATTAAGACACATTTCACCAACAACATTAAATGTTCATTGCATGTGAGAACCCATTTCACCAATAAAATTTATAAATAATTGTGTATGAGGACCCATTTCACCAATAACATTAAAAAATAATTACATTTGAGGATACATTTCACCACTTGCATAAAAAATAATTGCATATGAGGATCTGTTTCACCAATACTATGATAACTCCATGATAATTGTAGATCAATAATCCCCTTGAAAATTACAATGTATGTGTTCTATTGAGGTTTGATTTGCCCAAAATTTAAATGTATCATTATACAATCACATAGGACTCACCAAACTTTTACTATACCATTTAAAAATCCCACGAAATTCACCAAATATGGATTGATATAAATACAAAAAAGGTATGATTTATTTTTGTACATTTTGTTTAGTTCTAAACTTGTGAGCTCTCAACTTAGAACCTTGATCATAAGGAAGTTACAAAGTTTCAACGACAGGCATTGTTGCATTAGCGAATAGCGAGTTAGTGAAAACTTAGGTAAGTGATCATTTCTTCATAGTGTTAGAATATTATTTATCTCTTTGACATTCTTGCTTCAATGTTAAAGATGATATTGAGTAGTGAATGCAATCTATATTCTATGATTCCTTAAACAAGAAGACATTTTTTGGAAGCTTTCATTTTGTGAGAAATTTCAAGTAGAAACAAGAGTAAGACTCCTCAGGGTGGTGAAGGGAGGCCATCAAAATGCCTAAAATTTAGAGTTACCATAAAGTCATACTTTCATAATGTTTCCAGTCCATTATATCAAGCTGGAACTATATCAACTCTTGCACCAAATATTAATGAAGAATTCAATACCTCCCAGGAAAATCATAATGAGTTAATTGAGTCATACGAGAATGAAAATACCGTGGAAGATGTTCCAAGGGATACCTAGGGTAGCCAGAATGAGTTAATTGACTTGGATGACAATGTCAACATCGTAGATGATGTTGCTGCAAGGAAGAGGAAAATAAAAGCCAAATAAAAAATGGGGTGCGAGTGTGATATGATAAATAATTTTTAGATTGATTGGGTGTTAAAGTACCCATTCATTGAACTAGTGGAGAATGAAAACAAAGATGAACCTCCGATAGAATGAAAGTGCAAGAATTTTAGTTGGAAATTAAAAAGGGACAAGAAGTTACAACTAAAACTAGACACTATAGAAAAACATATCAGAAAAGTTTATAAAAAATAAATCATAGACAAAAAGGAAAAATCAATAGTAAGATGGAAATCAAAGGAAGAATGTCTTCATGTTAAGTATGCCTTAGAATATGATGAGAATATGCAAAGAATGAAAAATCGTACTGAATGTGGAGGTTCAATTAAAGCTCAATTTGGAAAGATAATGACGAGCACAAATAGCAAAAACTTGTTCATATGAGTGTTGTTTTTCATATTTTGTCTAGAGGGCGTCCTATGAAAGACTACCTAGAATATAATAGTTTATTATATTTTGGGAGGTTTCTATATTTCCTAGCACACATTGATCAATAAACTCTGGATGGGAATGGCAGGTTGTCTTGCGGAGGTGGAAAAACAAGATACACAAGAAAAAATATAAGAATCAGCCTTCATTGCATTATCTTTAGATGAAGTTACTGTGATAGATAATAATTCTTGGTTATGTATGCATGTGTATAATGTACACAAACATGTTTTCCAACCTCATTTACCCTATCTTCATAAATGAAGGAGAGTTTGACATCGCAAAATCTATTTGAACTAGTTAAGAAATATTTGAATGAAATTGGAGGTATGGATGACTTGACAATTGCCAAAAAGTTGATGTGTGTAGGAGTTGATGGAACTTTAGTAATGCAAGGTCATAGGAATGGTTTTATGTAAAGTTACAAACTAATTGTTCACCATATATGATTGCCATGCACTGCATGAAACACATAATGAATTTAGAATTTAAAATTATAAGCAAGTTTCCTTCAGTATCAAAATTTAAAAATCTAGCTCATGAACTTTACTCATGCTTCTACCGAAGTCCCAAACAATTTTCCAAATTTCAAAATTTTGTTGAGGGAATAATAACAGGAAACAAATTTCTTAAGGATGTCGATACCATATGGATATCCTTACATGGACTAGTGCCAAGAGTTTTTCAAAATATCACTCCTTGATTGGAGTAATGTATGAACATTGCCACATAGTTACAGACAAAGTTGCTGGTCTCTTACATAGGTTAACCAATATAGAACACTCTTAATTTTATTTGGTCTTCTCCCCATGCTAGATGAAATGAACAATCTTGTAAAAAAGCCTAAGAAATAACTATGTATATTCATGAATATAGTAAACTACGTAGAATGACATGCACGACCCTCGATAATTTATATATGTCAGATTATCCATTTGAAAGTCCAAAATTTATCAACTAGTAGTAACTTATAGATTTGAACAATCTTGAATCTTTTTATAGTTTAATGCAAGTGGGGAGTTATGTGTCTTTGTAGGTGGATTTGAGATACCAATGTACTATTCTATGATGGTCAGACACTCTACCAGAGAATCTTCAATTACAAAGGAAGCTTTTAATGACATTATTAAATATGTAAATACTATTTTAAATGGTATTGCAAAATATCTTTCCTTGGAGATTCTAGAAAGATTCCCTCGAGATGAAATACCTCAAGATGAAATACTTGAAGCCATTTCTATTATGTATCCTCAATTTTGGGTCCCATCCTATTGTAAACCAAACTATTTTCATAAGAGTGTAACTACCTTGGTGGAATATTTTTCAAAAAGTTCAAAATAGAATTGACAAAAAATAAAAAAGAATTATAAATGAAACTAAGCTTAGGGAGCAATCTAATCATTTTGCAATAACTATGATTGAACAATTTTACTCCATGGAGAATCCCATGCAAGCAAGATCAATAACAAGGGTTCAAGAAACCTTAGGTCAAAGTGAAATATTGCAAGATGCATTATTAGAATTTTTGAAACTTACTGATTTATGTCAAACCATGATATTGGGGTCAATGGAGGATGAGAGAGTTTTTAGTTCATTGAGGTTTTTGAAATCAAAGATAAGAAACAAACTAGACAAGAATTTGGAAAATTGCTTGAGGATGTATAAAACTAGGTACGATATTTGAAGTTTTCCTTTTGAAAGGGCATTCACAATCTGGAAGTCCATATGTGGAAGAAGAGGGTTGTGAAACACTTCAAATGTTAGTGGCAAGAGAACAAATGATAGTGACACAATGAATGCTAAACTTGAGATGCAATTAAGTGAACGTATATAGGGAAAAGAAAATGAAGGCTAGACTCAAAGTCAAGACGACTCTCAATCTCATCATTAGAGAGAGGACCAAGAGGTGAATTGGAAAATGCAAGGGATTTAACAGTTTCTATGTATTTATATTGCATTTCATGAATCATAGATTCATATTCCAAATTGTATTTTATGATATTTTATATTGTATTCCATAAAATTGTGAATCTGATTGAATAAATTAACATACTACTATTTTCCATTGTTCCAATGTAGGATCTAAATTTTAAACATTATTTTCGAATTGGTTAATTAGTTATTAAACAAAAATTTCAATTTCCATTTACTAATCAACATATTATTAATAAATTCATATTTTAATTGTGTTAATCTAATATTTTTTACATGCACTTAATGATTTATCATTCAACTCAATGCCCAATCATATATTAACAACAGTAGCATATGCAACATTAGCAATTGCTTAATATGTATCTAGTAGTAGAGAGTAGAAACCAAAGTTTTTTTTAAATTGAGCTAATAAATAATATAAATGATTTGAACAGATTAATGAATTTGAGTTTTGTATTGATTTTCAAATGAAGGAATACATAGAGGCAATGTAAAATCTTGGTCAAAAATGTTTCTGCACAAATTTGAGTTGGAAAATCATATTATCAAATCATTCTATCAAATTTTGTAGCATGCTCCACTATTCATTTGATGGAAGTGAAATTTGTTATAACTGATAGTGTCTGACTTGAAAATTTGTTAACAATTCATATTTTACGTTGGAACTTGACTTGAATGTTTCAATGAAAGTTGTATTCAAGGTTATTAGTGGTTTGATGGTGTAGACACTTAAAAATGTCTTGAATGATATCATGCACTCGAATTAGTTATACTAACACCATTTCCTCCTAAAACCCATCATCTTTTCTCTTAATTGATTAAATTAGCCTAGCTATTTAATTAATTATATCATTTGCATCAATTGACCTAATTAATTTAATCAGGTTAATTCACCCCCTTTCATGCTAACATTTCATCCTATTAAATTAAATACATCAAGTTATTTAAATTAAATCCCCAAGTCTTCTTATTTAATTAAATAACCCTAAGTTATTTAATTAAATATCATTTCACTTTCCCCCTTTCATTAAATCACTTTATTTAGTGAATATCATCTAATTCCCCTAATTGCATAATTAACATTGTTTTATTTATTCAATTACTAATAAATCTAATTCCCCCCACTTGCAAGGGAATATTCCAATATTCCTCCTTTGCACATTCCTCCAAATGGAATATTCTTTCCCCTTTTGCACATTAAAAATTTGTTTTTAATTTTCTAATTGTCTATTTTCCCTCACCCATGAGAATATTCCAAAGAATATTCTCTCTCCTCACTCATTTGAAAAAGGGGAATATTTCTTTTCTGTAACAAACTTACAAGACTTCTTGTGCAAGTTAAAAGTTGTTTGTTTGGACAAAGGTGAACCCTTGATTAAATATCATCACTGATTCTCATCCCTTGATGAGAATCCATGATCCATGCCTCCAATTTCCTCCATCCTTGACCATTGATTAACCTTTTTGATCTCAACCCTCCATTTCTCATTTGTCCTCCTATAAATAGGTCACTATTTGGAGACAAATGGATCCATCTTTTAACATCAAACTTATGCTGTTAAAATCACTCCCACTTGCAATCACATTTAGCATAATTTTATCTTATGTCAATTGCATCATATTAGCTTAGCTTCCATTAATGGCTTCCATGATAACATAAATGCATCCATTTAGTTTATTTGGTAATTAGGGTTTCAATCTTTTTAGCTTAGAATCCATTTAGAATAGCTTTGCACTCACACATCTTGATCATTTTAGCATAAATCATGTTAAAATAGCTTGCATCATGTTCATTTAGCTTTAAATCATGTTTCATCACACATCTATCATGGGTTTTGTCGATTCTCTTCAATAGAATCAATTAGAACAGGCACATTTATGCATGGGATCAAGAAAGGTCGTTGTTCCACATCAATGCGACACCAATCCCCCAATAGGATAAGTTTCAATGGCTTAGAATAGGTGTCTTTAAAGCTTTCATAGTTTAGTATGTTAAAGTTTTAATGGATGCGTAGTTTAGTTTTCATTTGATTGATATCTATTGGGATTGACATTTAGTGGCATGAATATGCTTTGTATCCTCATGGATCAAGTGTAATCAGCCCATACTAATCTGTCGGTCACAGATGGTATCCAAATAGTTCACCTTATTTGGATTCTAAGGAAATTGATCCAATCAATCTTCCTTCTATCCTCCATGTTATTTCTGAAAGCATCCTTTCCAATGAATCACTCTGTTGTATCAAAATCCAAGGGAAAACCAAACTCTATCAAGTTCCCTACCTTTTTATATAGCTTATTCATCTTTTTTGTAATATGATCCAAAAATTCCTCTGTTTCACATATTCTCAAACACTTTTTAATGATAGATGATGCCTTTATTGAGGCATCGATCCAATTGTAAATTCCTTTTGATTTCAATTCATTGTCCTTGGCTTTGTAGATTGTTTACAATTTTCTTTACGTTGTCAACTACATATTTCTTGAGTTCCCTATTATGTACTATCATAGAATCAATCAATTGAAACAATTCACATAAATGATCAATCCTCTGCATTATTTCCTCCTAGATATTTTGTTTCATATGCCTCATTTTTTCTCTACAAAATGCAATTAAATTATTTTGACAAGACTTTATTTCATTTTGTGCTTCCCTTGGCTTTGCCACCAATCTTTCATTGGTTTTTCTTTGTTCCTCCATTTTTTCTTCCCAATGTTTTTCTTTTGCTAGGTTTTGTTTAAATTTATTTGAACTAGATTCTTCATCATCATATTTCTTTATGCTCTCATATAACCTTTGCTTCAGTTAATCCAATTTTAATTCCACCTCTATTTGTTCATTGTCTTTGTTTGTGGATGTAGAGCCATATTTTTTATTCTTCTTTCTAATTCATTGCTCTTGCTATCTGTTGCTTTCCTCTTTTCTTTCTTATTTGCTAGGTTTGTCTATAAATTTTCTATTTGAATCTGTAACTTTTTTCTCTCTCTCTTGCTTTAGCAATGATGTGTACACCAAATCATTGTTCTTTTTTGATACATCAATTTTTTCAAAATTTGTGTATCCCAAAAAATCCATTTGGATACTACTCACCTAAAATTCAGAGCGATCCATTTGATTCTTTGGGAACAAAAAATATGTACTCCATGGTTTTTGTATTTGGTTCAAATGTAGGTAATACCCTAGTTGTTGTGGGCTCTAAAGTTATAGTAGATGTATTATGTATCATTCGATTCCTTTATTATTTATACATTTCTGATTTCATTTTAAACTCAACATTGTAATCAAAACTTGGGGTCATAGACATAATATAATGCTTGAATGGTGAAGGAGTACTTGTAGTGATGATAACATCACTAGCTATCTAAGACTGAGGCTGCGGATTAGCCATTACTGTTGAAATCACACTAATAACTAGAGTACCTAGAAATAACTCCTTTGGGTTAGAAATTAAGGTAGTGGTACTAGTATTTGTTGGAATATGTGCCTCAATCCTTACTGACATGAAACTCCTGAAGGGAAAAGTAGTTGTGACATTGTTCATGTCTGGGTGACTAACTATTCTGAAGTTCTAAAATGTTCATATCGCTGTGACAGGGTTGATGTCTTGCCAACAAGTCTATCGCTATGACTTTCGGCATTCGACATGACCTTTCAGTGAATGAAAACCTTCAAGTGACAATGTGTTATTATCGGGCATCGGGGATACTTGGCTAAAGAAGTCTATTGTCGGTATGTGGTCTCACCGACTTGGAATGTCTCACCGATAGTATGGCTCTATCGGTGAAACAAAGGGTTTCGATAAGATGTCTCTGCGAGTATGAAAGGTCACGCCAATGAGAGATGTCACATGGTCTTCACGGTGACAAAAGACTTTGCTGGGAAGTCCTAGCGAATGTCATAAGTCACACCGACAGAAAGTCTTCGGGTTAACTTTGGGCGCTCGGAGAAACGTCTTGGCAAAGGGCTTAAGTCTTGCCGACTTGGTAAGACATGATGGAGCTCGATGAAATGTCATGACGAAAGACATGAGTATTGCCAATTGTTTGCAACCTTCAGAGTAACATGATGTTGTCGATGGAAAGTCTTGGCGAGATCGGTAGGTCTTGCCGATATCAAATGCTCATCGATGAAACTCGAAGACTTCGATATGAGTCTCACCGAAGAGCAATAGTCATGCCAAATGGCTCACGCCATCATGACTTGAAGATTTCAACATAAGGTCTTGGCGAGATCGGTATGTCTTGCTGATGGTCTCTCTGAGTTCGATATGATTTGTTCCATTCGATATGAGTCTTGCCGATAAGAGAAACTCTTATGGATAGGAACGAAATGGACATCGATGGTTTCGGTATGACATGTGACACTCGTTATGTTATCTTGCCGACTTGTAGAAGCTATGGTGATATCGATAGAGGAACTTTGTGGCATCGGGGAGACACTGTGAGTTTCTCACCGATATGCCAACAAAGTGTGAATACTATTGACCGTGTGATCATCCGATATGGCATCCTGATGGACCAATAAGAGGAAGCAGTTTTTTAAACTAATGACGGCTATTTTTTGTAACAGATGCAACACTGGAAAAACTGCATGCAAGGAAAAATCATCTGCTCGAAAGGAAACTGTCTATGATTGACAATGGTGGATAAGGATGCACAAAAGACAAAATCAGAATGTGAATTAGATTTAAAGCAGATCGATTATGATTTGATTGTAACTAACAGAGGAGTGAATCGAATGGTTGAAGAGAGCATTTTCTGTAACTGATGAGCAGTGAATGAAGCTACAGTGAAATACCAGAGAGTTGTATTTTTGATTGTATGTAATCTTGTTGTTACTATAATACAAAGAGATTCAGCTTGGTGTGGTGAGTTTTTTCCCGAAAGGGTTTCCCACATAAATCTATTGTTCATTGTCTTTAAGTATTTGCTCTATTTCTGTAAATCTTTCATGTGTGTCTTAAGTAGATTGTAATTTGAAAAATTAAAAGCCCTACATTGCATTCTTCCCTATGGTTTTGACATTAGAAAAGTGTTTCCGCACATATGCTTTCCTTACAAGTGGTATCAGAGCCTGGCTAGTTGTGTTGTCCTTGTGAGTAGGTTGGGTTTTTTGTGTCAATCCTTTTCAGTGGGAGTTTTGTAGAGGTCTGATAATTTAATTACAGGTTAAGATGGCAAGCACATCCGAAAGGATGGAAACAGAGAAATTCAATGGTAGCAATTTTGAGTTGTGGAAACTCAAGATGGAAGATATGTTAGTTGATCGAGATCTTTGGACTGTTGTGTCTGGAACAATGCCTCAAGGCATGAAGCAAGAGGATTGAGACCTGGTAGATAGAAAGTCTAAAGGGCTGATAAGGCTCTATTTGGCAGACTCTGTTCTTCTGAACGTGCATGAAGAAAATACTGCATCTTCCTTGTGGAAAAAACTGACATCCATTTATCAGGACAAGTCCTTGGTGAACAAGTTGTTCTTGAGGATGAAGCTGTACTCTTTGAGAATGCAGGAAGGAGGGTTTGTTGCTGATCACTTAAATGTTTTCAACATGTTGATTGCTCAGTTGACATCTGTTGGTGTTGTATACCCTGATATTTCTACTGCTCTAAATGTGCAAAACAACTAAGAAACATGAATAACAAAATACCAAGGACACCTCAAGATTAGCCAAAAGAGTGGTTCAATGAAAAGGAATGCAAATAAGATAAAACACAAACACTTTTACCTCCCTTGTTGTTGATACCTCTTTGATTGGCCCTTGCTTGGATTGGTTGTGTGCTCCTTAGATGAT